>PYSR01000131.1:12744-103134 GCA_003049425.1 Magnaporthiopsis incrustans | reverse complement strand
GGTCGTGAGGGGTCGCCTTTCTTCAGCAGCCTGACTAGTTCCCTTCCGGCCGGAACAGGCCAGCGAAAATGCAAAAAAGGTACGGAAGAAGTACACCTACATGAGAGCCTCAAAAAGGGCTACGGGGAGAGGGGAAGGGCCAAGTCCACCATGCGGGTGACGAAAAAAGCGGGTATTACCCTGCATCTCGAGCAACGACTGGAGAGCCAGGCGCCAGGGTCGAAGCCCCGAGACGTCGACGGGGAGGAGAAAGGAAGCCTAGGAATGTGATATTGCGTCCGCAGGTTGCATGCGGGCGTGCTGCAAAGAAGCTGGGCGACGCGAGGCCCGCTTCCTCGCTGGCCTACCACGCCGGCGTCCGCTCCCCCATACCCGTGGTCGCTCCAGCTGCCCATGCTGCTGTAGCACCCGCATCGCAACGAGGACCACACAAGTGTGCGGCGCAGCTAGCGTGGGCTAGCACAGCCGGGCGACGCAGCTTCCCGAGGGCCTCTCCTCCGCGATCCAGCTTTGGGAGCAGCCTTGGTCCTGGGGCGACTACGCCCGGCAGACAAATATTGGCAGCCTGTGTGTGTCTGCCACCACAGCTGCCTGGCTTTAATGTGACCATCCCACTTCCGCAATCAAATGTTTAGGTGCCGAACAACCAGTGGGAGGGGAGAGGGCACCAATGCCAACCAGACAGGCTGACAGGCTGACAGGTTGTGGGCGGGAAGGGAAGGGGAGGGGCTAGAGAGAAGCCAGCGCCCGGGAGAGGAGGGGGATGCATCGATGACGGACGGCGTGCGGAAACGAGCAGAATTAGTCAGATGCAGACACAGCATTAGACTGCATGTTCGCTCGCAGGTTTGTTGCAGCCAAACGAGCCAGGAGACGGGTCGCTGCAGGAGGCCAGACGCAGAATGAAACCAAGAGGCCAGTCCATCTGTGCGTCCCCGCTTGACCGCCATACCGAGAAAGCGAGGTCGAGACGGCAATGGGCAACGGAGCCCGCCACACGTCCTCGTCGCTCGCCGTCGTTTCTGCGTGAACGTACAGGATGCGCGCAGAAAGAGCAAATGGAATCAAAGAAACTCAAAAAGATCCAGAGAGGTCACATAGTGATGGGTGGCATCCAATTGGTGGGTGTGGGCTGGGGTGGGAAGCGCGCGCAAAAGATAGACTCAACTTGGCCCACTTCGCTGTTTGTTGGCGCCGCCCGTACTCCACTGTGACCTGCCTGTTCTCCGGGCGGGGCTTGAGTCGTGTTGCCTGCCCGTCTGACGGGCAGCCGCGTTCAATGTCTTGCTGGCGCAACCCGATTCCCTGCTGCTGTTCGGCCACCGAGTTCTCCCACAATCAAACCACACGGCGGGTGCCGACGACTGAGAGGCAAAGGCGGCACGCTCTTTCTCCTTGACCAGGTGGGAGTCTCGAAGTTATCGATATGATGTCAATGATGGAACACGTGTGCGACGTGTCTGTCCGGGCTTGAGTATCACCTGTCTTGATGAGAAAAGGGGACGCCTCCCGGTGGTAGGGTGGTTGCTCACTCGACGGGAAGCCCATGGAAACGAATCGCAACAAGCAGTAGCCAAAGAAAGACTGTTCACCCGCTGCCCGGAGTCGCGGCCAGCAATATGGGAAACCGCCGACCCGTCTGGGCTGGCTCTCTCCTCACAGGGTGCTACTAAATGAACGGGCCGATTCGACTACGAACCCGGTGGCAAAAGCCCTGGAGAAGCTGAAATAAACAGAACGAGTTGGTGGGCACACCTGTGCCTAGAAATTGGCCGGTCCGTCTGCTCAGAGTGTGTGCACATAACAGTAATATCCACCAGACCAAGCTCCAGATATATGGCGGATGATTGTGAGATATTGTCCCCGCCTTTATCCATAGAGTGGAGAGAGGAGGGAGGCCCCCATCATCTCAATCCGAACCCCAGGCTCTCTCTGCCTCCGCGAATTCTTTCCCCCTTGGTACGGGCGGCACTCGAAAGCTAGGAATCGAGTTGAGATTACCGCCCGTTGTGCCAAGCGGTGCTGTGTGTAACCGTTGAGTCCCGCTGCCCATTTCCCAATCTGCGTGCGTACGTGCGTAGCTACAGCGCGGCTCTGGCTGCCTTCAGTCGTGGTACTTGAAGAAAAATGCGCTGGTGCCTGGTGCCGATCGAGCAGAGCGTTGTGTTTGGCAGCCCGGCTCCAGCTGACCTTCTGGCCCCGCAGTGCGGATGATTCCTCCGGTCCAGGCCCACACTTGGCCGGTAGCCCCTGCCGGTGGAATGGAAACCTCAGTCGACCGCCCTGAAATACCTGCAATGATGGGCAAACAATCACCGATGCAGGGCGAACCACGCAGCAAACCGAAACGAAACGCAGCGCACACGCTCCAAGCACGGCCCAAAATCGAGGCAAACCCGTCTCATTCGTCTCACTTGACCACTTCGCCCATGCAGGCGTCTTTCTGGATGGGTAGGTACCTTAGGCATGACCCCAGCCCGGGCCCTCCACGTCCGACCGGCTCTGCCTTCCACCTCCCAAGACGACTGCATCCCGGCCTGCGGGAGTCTTTGAAGGGTGTCTTCCTTTCAGCCAAAATAGGCTCAAAGCCCAGCGGCCAGTCGGGATTTGTCTCCAAAGGCGAGGGCCACTGGAGAATATATTGCCCCGCGGCTAGATTGACCCCATCGTCTCCCCTTTTCGTCCCAGCACCTTCGCATCTGCCCCTGTGGTCCGTCCATGCTGGCGATCGTCCCACTTGGCGTCTGTGGCAAGCCCGGCCGCGTTGTCCTTGCTGCCTCCCTCATCATTCCACTTTCTCTCTCCAGGCGACCCTGTTGCGGATGGGCCAGCGAGCCCGGTGCTGTTTGCGCAAGGAAGCGCATACGTCCTGGATTGCATCGCTGTGGTCCAGTCCTCGGTCGACCCCGGTCGGTGAAGGGAAATAGGGCCGTCTCTCTGAGATCGGGAGACCTCGTCGATCGTCGGCGTCGGTGCTGCTGCCCTGTCCACTTTGCACTTCTGGCGGTGGCAAGTTTCCACGAGCCCGTCTTGGTCCATCCCATCACGGGTCGCAGATCATGCCACAGCCCGAACCTTGCGAGCCTAGGGCCTTGCACGGACACGCTTCTCCTCCCATGTGAGATATGGATGGCCATCTTTCTGGGGGGCAAGGTCCCCGCCGGCATCTGACACCCATGTGGCCACCAAGGAACAAAGGACACAGGCGTCTGTCGGTCTGGGCGCGAGCATGGTGATGGAGATAGACCATAACGGGCGCAACAGCCTCCTCCGCCCTTAAATTGCAGACTGACAACTTGCTTAAGTACGTGCGCCGTGCCGAGGACACAACAGCCGGCAGCTTTGTGTGAGGGTCCCGTCGCGGCCCTGTGGCCGACCAATAGCAGGCCGAGTGCACCACCCCAATTTCTAGTCCGAAACCAGTCAGCTTTCTGCTGTTCCTGACTTACCCTTTGGGGGATCTGTGGGCCCGGCTTTCCATCGCGACCTGTCTCTGCACGCACGCTCGCCTCCTCCGCCGGGAGTTTAAACTTGCTTAGGTGGTGACAAGGATGCCCGTCCCGCATCTTCCAAGGATGGATGGATGGGTGGTAGTGCCTCCAGACGGAGAGGCTGAGCACCCCGCCTGCCCAATCTACCTACCCATCTATCCCGCATCGACCTGCCAGACTTGTTTTACATGCCCTGCCCTGCCCTCGCCTCCATCCTGTCCGTAATACCCATATACACATTCACATACACACATACACACATACACGCGCACATACTAACCCTCGCTGCTCCCCCGCGGTTTGGCACGTAAAATCACTCTTTATTCCTTCGTCCCATCAACGCTGCGAAGCACAAACCTGCTCCTCGCAGGGTCGAGTTTCGCAAGCATCCAGCCCTCACTGACGGTGGAAAGAGGGACGTAGCGAAGAAAGGCCGGCGAGGAAGGCAGCTGGCCGCATAGGAAGAGGACAGGAAACCGTTGACGGGCGTATAAAACGACGTGGACGGCGTGCAGTGGCCCAAGCTGGTGGAGGAGGACCTTACGGCGCATATCATCGCTTCTCAGCCGCACATTGGCTTGTCAGCCCTTGTGCTGCCAGAGGGGACGTCCGGACGCCCGATCCGCTGACCCCCGACCGGCCAGTCACAGCAGAGAACGAAATCGCCAATGGATGACGCCAACCCCAAGACCGCCGAGGGCGACAGCACAGCCCCTCGCCGACCCTCCACAGCTCAGTCTGCTGTCCAGAGCGACCAGGATGGTGCATATCTGCAGGCCATGGTCGTGCAGGACGGCTTCAGGCTGACCCTCACAGACACCACACCCAGCCAGGGAACCTCCCCGAGGTCGTCCTACCTGACGGCGGGTGACTCGGAATCCCCACCATCAACCCCGAGAAATCGCAACCTGGCGTCTGCTTCACCACCAAGCCGCCCGTCCAGCATCGCAAAGGCGCCTGGACCCGACAGCGACCCGTCCGTCTTGCAGAACGACGGCTCTGCCGCCTCCAAGTCGGCCGAGCCAGCCACCATATCTTCACCGCAGGAATCCTCCGACTCCACCTTGACGTCTGCTTCAGCACTTTCCGCGACGGAAGCAATGCACCCGCCGAGGCACGACAGCCCCTACCAGGGGCCGTCTGGCCCATCGCACCCTTACCAGCTGTATCCCCAGGATGTGCGCATCGCGAGGACGATGAGCACGAGGACCTCATCCACGACGGGGCCGCTCCCTGCGGAGCAGCCGTATTCAGGACCTCATGGGCCGGCGCACCCGTACGGCATGTACTCCCAAAATACCGCCGTGACGCCCCAGCATCCTGCTGTCGGTGCGTCTGCGGACGCCGCCGTCGTGGGTTTTCCAGGCGTTGCGACCGATCCGTACCGCCGCAGGCTGGGGCCCGAAGGCGAGGAGATGGGCGGTTTGGTCGGGCCCGATGGACACACCGAAGAGCTGCCGCCGTACACGAGATACCCCGACGAACAGATTGCCCGCAAGGTAAGAGACGCCGAGGCCGTGCAGTCGGCACACTCCACGCCGCCGTCACAAGCGCCGCAGACTGCCTCGTCGACGTCACGACCGGCCATGAGCGTTGCATTGCCGCCCCAGCCCATCCCCGGGGCCGGTGGGATCGGCATCGCGGCGCGGAATCCAGAGTTCGACTCCATCGACGATCTGAACACTCCACGCTCCCGGCACTCATCTCGCAGCTTCACCTCGACCTCGGAGACGAGCCACCACGAGATCAACACTGCAGCGGCTGCCGTCGCCTCGGAGAAGCAGAAGAGCGGACGAGAGCGCCTGTGCGGTGTGCCACGATGGGTGGTTGTGCTCGTGATCACCGCCATCCTCGTCGTGGGCCTCGTCCTCGGCGCGGTGCTCGGGACGCTGCTGGGCAGGCAGGTGAGGCCTCCTCCCCCCCAGGGAGCACCACCGCCATTCTACGATGCGGTCCCGATTCCCGTGCCGTCGGGTCTGCCACCGATGCCCACCGGCTCCTTCGGCATGCCCCTCATGCCGCTTGCACAGCGCGACGTCTGCTTCCAAGACACAACCCACGCTCCGGCGTGGACATGCGGGCTCGCCTTCAGCCCCGCCATCGTGGCCATGGTCATGACCATCAGCGGCGGGGATAATGGAAACCCTTACAGAGTGTCCATGTCCACCAACAACAGCCTCTCGACGGGCACGGGGGCGTACTCATATGGCGCCCAGGCGCCCCTGCTGCCGCCCGGCACGTTCGCCATGCAGACCGTCAACGACACCCTCGACCCGAGTCGGGGCCCGGCCTGGTTCAAGATGATGCCGTTCAACAAGACCGTCTACATATCTGAGGCCAACTTCCCTGGGAAATCCGGCTCGCCGTCAGGCAGACGACTCCGCCGCACGACGCCTTCCTTTGACGAGGTGAAACGCAAGATCTCGGCCCAGCCGGGCGACAAGCCCTGGGCCTGCACCTGGCCCGACACGGTGCTTGAGATCTTCATCTACCCGAACCAAAACGCAAGCCTGTTCAAGACGATGAGCTCCAACGGCGTCGGGCTGCCCGGCTCTCCGCCCGGCGGTGGCGGCAGCGGCAGCAGCTCGGCGACGGACGCGGCATCCCCCACGCGCGCCGCCAACGGCGCCGTGCCGTTCGGGTCGGGCTTCCCCGCCGGCGGCAGCGGCGGCGGCAGCAGCAGCACGGCCACCACCACCAGCGGCGCGTCGCGGACGTCTGGCACGCCCGGGTCGTCGCCTCCCCCGAACCCGTTCGACGGCGACTTCCCGCCGCTGCAGCCGCCGTACCCGCGCGTCGTCAAGCTCGAGGAGCGCCGGATCCAGGGGTCGCCGCGGCCCGTGTGCCGGCAGCTCAAGATCGAGCAGGACGGCAAGGCCGTGGCCAACACCGACACCGCGGGGAAGCCCATCGAGGTCGTCATCACCGAGGTCGGCAACACGCCGCCGTACCGCGGCGGCGGCGACCACCCAGTTGCGCCGAGGGGCCTGGAGGACTTCGTCGCCATGGACGAGCCCAGGCTCTTCCGCAGAGACGGCTCCGAAATAAGCGATTGCGGCTGCGTATGGGTTGCAACGTGATTTTGATCGGATCTTGGGTCGTTTTATCCATCTCTCGTTTCCCTCCGGCCTGCATGACGCATTTTTTTTTTTTTTATGTGTTCTGTTTCTCACTTTTTCCCCTCTGCCGTGGGTGATTTACGTTTGGTTCCCCGGTAACATTCCACGATAAAGGACTTGGAAAGAAAAAAAGAAAAGGAAAAAAAAAAAAAAACACGGAAAGGTAGATGGACGAACGTGGTGTTGCATTGGCCAGCTTTTTCTCTTCCTTTCTCGATCTATTCATCCTCGGGGCAGCACAAAAATACCTTTCCCTCTTGCGGCGTCCTTCCGCAGCCCTTTATTTTCCTTAATTTTTATTTTTTCGGTGCCTTCAACCACCTACCCATTTTCGCTCAAAGGGCAGATTGCAGCGTCACCGGCCTGCTTTCGGCCCTTCACCGGCTCCATCTTCTCATTTGTATGCTCTTTCTTCTGACTCTTGTCCTGTTCTCCTTGCTTGGAACTGCCCAGTTCCTGTCCTACGGGTTTCATTCGGAGTTGTTGAAGTTGATGGTTGCGGGTTTCTTTCCACCAAATTTGTTCGGTCTTGCTGTTACACTACCCCGGCGATTCCAGACTGTCGTTGTCGGCACATCATAGCCCAGCTGCATATACGATTTTTAAGCACTACAGCCATTTTTTTCTTCTACCGTGGATCACCCGACGGACAATGCTGAAGACTGCCCTGCCTGCTACAAGGCGGCCAGAGAGAATAAGCCCCGCTTCGATCCCAGTAGGCAGGTGGGCACGAGAAACCTGCCAGGTACCTATTTCCTCCGCCGTAGCACGACCACAGTCCGGTGCGGCCATTGTCGCCAAGCAGGCGCATTGCGTTTGAATCCGATGGACAGTGAGATCCGAACAGCGAATGCCGAGACCCCTATGACGATGGGCTACCTGGGAATATGCGGGGCTCAGGCGGCGAGACAAAGTACCTAGGCAGGTTTATGCGTTTGCAGCAACACTGCCCCCCAGAGACGCAGTCCATCGTACGGACGATCAAGTCGGGATTTCTGATCAGCCCAGCGAGGGGACGGGAGTTAAGGTTCCTGACTTTGACGCGGGCGTCTGACTGCGCCTGTGTCTCGGACATGACAGTTGAGAAGAAAAGAAAAACCAGCTCATACGCAAAGGTTGCATATCCCTCGGGCCCGTCAGTGTCTGCCTAGGGTCTTGGTGCTGGGGGGAACGGATCGCGGCTGCAGGTGGTCAGCGCGCGCATGGGTGGTAAGCCATACCATAGATGGATGGCCCGGGACGCCCGTTGATAGCATGGTGGTGACCTATATAAGCCGAGTGCTGCGTCCCCTGAGCCACCCGCAATTGGGAAGCAGTAGTAGAATGGCAGAGGAAAATGTGACTCTGAATGCCAGGCGCTCGTGCTTGATGGGTAATGCTTTGGACCAGACGCCATGAAGGAGCGTGTGCCCTGCGCGAGATAGTTGTAGATAGCTAGGGAGGCCCTTGTCTATCTCGGAGCTTCTTCCGCCTTTTGCCCTGCAGGATCGTGGCTGGGTTTGTCACCGTCATCCGCCGTAGAAGAGACGTGGGCAGGCGGGTCGTCCACCGCCGCCGGGCCGCCGCCACCCAGGTCCGCGCCCAGCCCGTCGAGAAAGCTGTCGGCGAGCTTGTTTGCCCTGCGCGCGGCGACGTCCCTCCTCCTCTCCTCGATCTCCCTCCTCCGGCGCTCGACCTCGTCCCTCCTCGCGCTGGCCCGGTCCTCGCGCTCGCGCCGGACCCTCTCCGTCTCGGCGCGCGCCTCGGCCAGCGCCTCCATCTCGGCCCTCCGCCGCGCCTCGTCGCCCGCGCTGAAGGCGTAGAAGCCCGTGCCGCGGTTCCGGATCTCGCGCGCGGCGTCGTAGTGCGTCTCGGGCGGCGGCGTCGCGGACCGGTCGCGCTTGCGCGCCAGCGCCTCCATGCCTGCCTCGTCGGCCGCCGCGAACGCCTCGGCCTGCACGGCGTCGCCCCATATCAGGCCCGAGGCCGGCGCCGCGGGCCGCGCCGACATGGCCTCGAGGTCCGCCGCCGCCGCCAGCCCCGCGCGCGCCCGCTGCTCCTGCCGCCGCACCTGGGCGCGCGTGCCGCGGCGGGTGCGCCCGAACTCGTCCGTGTAGGTTATGACCTCGGTGCCGTTGTCGTCTGCGTCTTCGTCGTCGTCGTCTGAGGAGGATGAGCCGCCGCCGCCGGGCTGGTCGAGGTGCTTCTCGGCCCACTTGCGGTCAAAGTCGACGAGCGGGTCGCGGTCGCCGGTGCCCGAGCCCGAGCCGGAGCGGGCGTCGGGGATGTAGTCACCGCGCTTCATGGCCGCGTACCGGCGCGCCTTCTCCTCCATGTTCCGGCGGGCCGCCTCGCGCTCGCGCTCCGACTCGAAGGTGCCCGTCGGCGAGCGCAGGCGGAGCTTGCTGCCGCCGCCGCGACCGTCTGGTTCGTCAAAGTCGCGTTTTGCGCCATCCTTGCGCTTGGCCTTGACGCCTGCGAATATGTCGTCGGTCTTGGAGGGGCGTGTCCGGCCCTTGGTGGCGGTGGCGGGTGTTGATGCCGACGAGGACGAGGCCGTGGGCGGCTTTGAGAGGAGCGAGCCGAGCTGGGCGGAGAAGGACAGCGAGCTCGAGAGGTCCATTGCCTTCCGCTGCCGTTTTGGCGGCGGCTGGCCGTAGAGATTCGGATCCTGTGGCATCGCGCTGGGGGCTGTACGAGGACGGGTGTGGTTTTTCGTTGTGACGGATCGTTGAGGCTGCGGGCGTGGAAGTCTGCATGTGCATGGTTCCCAATAGTCGGCAGTCATGACGCTAAATCTACAGTGACCCTCAGTGGAGCCCCGCGCTAGATATGGGAGCCGTCAGCACACAGCCTCAATTCTCAATTGAACTCAATCAACTCTTATAACATCTCCAGCTATGATGAGATATACCTGCCTGGTTAACTGCCATTGAGATAATCAGGATCCAATCCGGCTAACCCTGATTATCAATACAGCTTACAGAGGATTCCATACTTTCAATAACCAATTTACCTCAACATTTAAGGCTCAAGGAGCCTAGCACTTCCTAACAAGAAAACGAACACCTTTTTGCACCCTCCAATCGCAATTTTGAAAATTCACCAACGGCAACCGCCGCTCCCTACGAGATCTGAGCCAGCACCTTGAGCAAGTCGCTCGTTACACCCATCGCCGTCACCTCCCCACCGGCACCAGGACCCTGGATGATCAGGGGGTTGGCGCCGTAGCGCTTGGTGTGGAAGTTGATGATGTTGTCGCTGCCCTTGAGCGCGGCGATAGGGTGTGAGCGGTCGAATTTCTCCAGTCCGACCTTGACCTGCTTGGCAGCCACGTCGATGCTGCCGACGAACCGGACGACCTTGCCCTCGCGCTCAGCTGCAGCCTTGATTTCCTCCATCTCTGAGTCGAACTCGGGCAGCCTCTGCATGAACTCGTCGCCGCTGGCCACAGACTCGAGGGCCTTGGGGATGAGGCTCTGAACCGGGAACGAGGTAGGCGATTCGATCTCGAGCCCGGCCAGGCGGCCGAGCACGGTCAGCTTCCTGGCGACATCGAGTCCGTTGAGGTCGTCACGCGGATCCGGCTCTGTGTAGCCGAGCTCCTTGGCCTTGGCCACCTCGGCTGACCACTTGCCGCCCGCACCACTGAGAGGCGCGAACGAGTTGAAGAGGAAGGACATGGTGCCGCTCAGCACTCCCTCGATCCTGGTGACCTCATCGCCCGTGTCAACGAGGTCCTTGATGGTGGAGATGACGGGCAGGCCGGCGCCGCACGAAGCCTCGTGGAAAACCTTCGCGCCGGACGTGGCCGAGGCGGCAAAGATGTCGCGCCAGAGCGAGAAGGGGCCGGAGAAAGCCTTCTTGTTGGGCGTGACGATGCTGACGCCGCGCGAGAGGAAGAGTGGGTAGCTGTCGGCGACGTCCTGCGAGCTCGTGTTGTCAACCAGAACCACCTTGGCCGGCGCCCTGGCCAGGTACTCGGCCAGCTCGGGCAGGGCCGGCGGGGCGCGCGAAGAGGCGGCCACGGCGGACACGACGTCGGCCGTAGGCACCTCGGCGTAATCCTCATGGAACAACGCCTTCTTGCTTGTGGCGATGTAGCAGAGGCTCAGCCGAGGTGAAGGCCGTCGCTTGGCCAGCTCCGTCAACTGGCCGATGAAGCACTTGCCGACACCACCGGCGCCTGGGAGTAGATTCTTGTTAGCAGGAAGGACACTGTTATTGGGTGTACTTAGGGCTGTCATTGGTGAACATCAGTCTATGCACATACCGATGATGGCAATAAAGACCTGATTCTTGGTCGCCATTTCCTTCAAAAGTGTCAATCTGCCTTGGTCCTTGGAGATGATATGGAGACAAGCAACCAATTCCTCGAAATATCGTTGCAGGACAACACAATGTGGTCAAACCCCGAGAATGACACCAGACTTGAGCTGCATGGATGGTGGGGTTGAAAATCATCGAGGAGCTCTCCGATAGCGGCGGGGAAGGCACGCAATAGCACCAGGCGTCACCAACTAATAGAACGCCCAGCCCTGTTAGTGCCCTGGATTGAAAATGAATCGCATCAAAACACAGGGCTGGGCCCACTCTGAACCGATGCCGAGGCCACTACAACAACCTAGGCCCTGCGTTCAGCAGGGAAACCCCACACGCTCACGAGCTTCAGTTTTCGAGGCTCTCAACACGCCAAAGTTCTTCATCGCATGAAATTAATTGGCTCCATCAGGAAGCACATACAAAAACCCGGAGAATTTCCACATCTCGACTGCCAGGATTCATCGTCTTGATCTGCGACAGCAGCGGCCAGTGAAACAATGGGAGCGGGAGGCAACAAAACCAACCAGCGCAAGGACTACCGCGAGGCGCAAAAGAACAACCCAGATGGCGTCGTAGCGCTGCCCCGGAAAAGGTTCTATCGCCAGCGGGCGCACGCGAACCCCTTTTCAGACCACAACCTTACATAGTGAGTAACTGCCCCCGCGCCCATCCGAGCTTGCATACATATGCTAACACTGGGGCAAGCCCCATATCCCCGGACCATATGGACTGGGCGCAACTGTATCCCGCATACAAGGCCCCTGAAGAAGACGTCGATACAAAGATGACGACGGAGGATGCAAGCGCCCCTGAGGACTCCTCGGCCGCCAAGCAGCTGCCGAAAAGGCTCCTCAAGGATGTTGAGGTTGCCGACATCGGCTGTGGATTTGGAGGCTTGCTGATGGCCCTCTCGCCAGAGCTGCCGGATTCCTTGATACTCGGTGAGCGAGGCTTCCGGGCATAACGCAATCGAGACCGTGACTCTAGCATGTGCTAACAAGCACGCCAACTTGTTCGCTCCGTCACAGGCATGGAGATCCGCACCCAGGTCACCGGGTTCGTGGAGGACAAGATCCGGGCGCTGCGCATTCAGCACGAGAAGGAGAAGCTGTACCAGAACATCGCGTGCGTGCGCGCCAACACGATGAAGTTCCTGCCCAACTTCTTCCGGCGCGCGCAGCTGTCCAAGATCTTCATCTGCTTCCCGGACCCGCACTTCAAGGCGCGGAAGCACAAGCAGCGCATCGTTTCGGCCACGCTCAACTCCGAGTACGCCTACGTCCTGCGCCCGGGCACTGGGGTAGTCTACACCATCACCGATGTCAAGGACCTGCACGAGTGGATGGTCGGTCACTTTGAGTCACACCCCTCCTTCGTCAGGATCCCCGAGGACGAGCAGGAGGCCGACCCTTGCGTCCGCATCATGCGGTTCGAGACCGAAGAGGGGAAGAAGGTCACGAGGAACAACGGCCAAAAGTACGTTGCGTTATTTAGGCGCATGGAGGAGCCGCCATGGTGAACAGCAGTATATCCCAAAAGGTGCATTGAGAACTGTGCGTGGTATGGAGTGATAGATCGGCCACCTACCCAGATACCACCTTGCTATTTGACGAAATCACAAAGCGGAGATTTCCCGATACCCAGAGCAAAAGTACACAAACTCCCACAGTGTCTCTTTCCCGAGACACAATGAGCCTCAAGTCTGCGAGATCTCAAATTTCAAGCCTTGACACATTCGACAGCGCTCGGACCAAATCCTTCCGTCAAATTTACCTTGTTGATTTTCAGCCCAGCCTTGGAAGCGAGCTCGCCGAATCCCTCGACCGTTCTTTCCTTGCCACCCAGGTTCATCATGAACAAGTCGATGGCCGCAGCCATGGGGATTGGCGGGTTGGAGATGATTTGCTCGATGATGATCAGCCTGCTGTCCTGCGCCATGGCATCGGCGATGACGCGCAGGATGTTGACGCACTCTTCGTCGCCATAATCGTGCAAACAGCGGCGGATGAAGTAGACCAGCGCCCCTAGATATGAGTCGATTTCATATTTCTTTTTTGTTAGCAAACCCCGAGAAATCGCCATGGGGGCTCATATTGATCACAACAGCATGCAACAAAACAAAGGATGGGCGACCAGTTCTACTAACCTTTGACGGGCTGCTCCCGGTGGAAGTCGGTGGCCATCTTCTGCGCATCCCGCAGCGCCGGGTCGCCCGCCCTCTCCAGCTCCCTGACGACCTCGGGGAGGTCCTGCAGCACGCAGCGGCTCATGGGGAGGCCCGGGGTGCTTTCGCAGATGGCTTTGGTGACGTGGCCCTTGCTGGCGCCCACGTCCACCAAGAGCGCTCTGGTGCCCCTAGAGTCGGCGGCTGCCTCGCGGGCCACCCAGCTGAAGTCGTAAACGCCCGTCATGGGCATCATCTTCTCGAACGCGCCAAACGCCCTCATGCCCTCGGCGACCCCGTTCCGGTCGGGATCCTGCCGCATCACCTCCCACACTGTCAACTCGGGCTTGCCGAGGGCGAAGGAATAGGGCGTGTGCGTCCGCGTCGCGGGCTCGGTGCGCCCGTACTTTTTGAAGTAGTCCGGGAGGGCAAACAGGGCCGGGATGTTCATGGACGTCCTGGGCGGCAGCCTCATGTTAATAAGACAAGTTACGGCAGCGAAGAGTTGGTGGTACTTAGGTGGTCGGTCCATGGCTGCGCTTGATGCTCACATGTACTGAAACGCCGGCTGGAGCGAGTGAGGCCCAGCAAAGACCTTGGATCTCGGCGTATGCGCGACCTTGTCGTCGTCGATCTGCTTGAGAAGTCCATTGGCGACGAGCACCCAAGCGACCCGCTCTTTTATTGTCATGCGCTCAGTACATGCCCGACGTAGGAGCAGATGTAAGTAGGTAGGTATTGAGCCAGGCAACATACTGATCAAGGCGCTTTCGGCGTCCAGTTTCTTGGCGAGATCATCGTACAAGATCGCTCCCTCGGACGGGATGTGCTCAAAGCCTCCCAAGGAGGCGAACAGGCGGGTCGCCATCAGGAAGCAGATCCCAAAGTAGTCGTCCATCATGGCCTCGACAGGGTGCTTGAGTGACCCCAGGACCGCCTGGGCCGATTCAATGGCCTTTGCGCGGCGTTTAGGGTCGGCGGCACCACGCTTTGCACTCGATCTGAGGTCCCGTACGGCCTGGGAGAGTTCCGCAACCAAGGTGTCGAGCTCGGCTCCAGGGACGAATTCACTAAGAGTGGCCATAGTGGTGTCGGTGGTGTTTCGATAGTTTGTGAAGTTCGTATTTTTTTTTTTTTTTCAAGAGAGAAAGAGAGTCTTCGTTGAAGCTACCGAGATTCTTGAAAGATTTGGAAGCGTCGCCTCGATAGGATGTGCGTGTATATATAGCAAGCATCTGTATCTCTAGGCCACTACATGCAGCACCCCATATCCCAAGCAAATCTATTCTCGCACGAGGCTTCGGTAAATTGATCGGGCTGGCCAATGTGAGATTTACTATTCCCAGTGTACTAGCATCGTTGGCCTTATTGCAGTCAGCCTGTCGCCGCTATACTGTCTTGGAAACGAGACAAAATGCCGATAGCTCCGACGAGGTCAGTCAGAGGCTCCTTCACCGTGAGCGATGCGTGAGATTGATTTCCCCGAACGCGTTCGGCATTTTGAGAACGGGGATGCAGGAACGGTAAAACGACAAACCGTCCGACTGGGGATGGGAGGGCGGCGGGTTCGGAGGTAGTTCATAATTCCGGACCGCTCGAAAAAGATCCGCATCCATTGCGATGAGAGTGCAGGCAACTGAAAAACCAACGCCACTGTCATGAATTGGCTTTGCTCCCAGCAGGCCGCCCGGGATTGTGTGCACGGACCAGCCAGCAAGCGGCATGCGGGCCCGACTCCAGGCATGTGCTAAATTGCTATTGTGTCATTTCCCCTGTCCACTGTTCACGCCAGAAGAGCCCACAGCACCGCTGGAGCTTTGCTCACAGCCGCAGCCACAGCGGCGACGGCACCTCGACTGCTCCGACGTGGACAAGAATGATACGTCGGCTCTCCAGACCTACCAGCAGCAAACGATGGGCTACCGGCTCCTCTCGGACACAGGAACGAGAACTTCCCTATTATGGCCCTTAAGGGACGAGACGTGATCCTTGCTGGGCTCGCAAGTTTTATCGCCTGGGGCTACGCAACCCACTGGTTCCCGACCCTCCGACTCGCCGGCTATGCCTTCGTCGCCGGCCTCCTGCTCGCCCTACTGGCCACCCTCGGCCTGGTCCTGCTCTCCTCCAAGGGCCCCCACTATGCCAACGACCGCCGCTCCGCGCGCCCCCATGGCGTCGCCTTCGTCGCCCCCGCCGCCTGGCCTGCCGAGCTCGCCGCCCTCGATGCCCGCCAGTCGTACAAGCCCCCGGCGCTGGTCCCCGAAGCGCCCAAGGTGTCGCAGGCGCTTGAGCAGCTAGTCCACTATATCGTGCGTGATTTCGTCCAGTCCTGGTACGGCAGCATCAGCAAGAACCCCGCCTTTACGAACGAGGTCGACCGCGCCATCGGCGGCGCCCTCGTCAACATCTGCGACCGTTTGCAGCACGTCGACCTGGCCGAGATCTTGACCGGCCGCCTAGTGCCCGTCCTGACCGCCCACTTCCGGAGTTTCTACGATGCCGAGAGGTCCGTCAGGGGCAGGAAGCTCAACCGCTCCGTCACCGAGTCCGAGGAGCTGGACCTGGCCATTGCCTCTAAGTACAACGATGGGAAGCTGCACCCCGCCGCGGCCCTGTCGCATACGGACACGAGAGTGGCGCAGCAGGAGTACCTCCGTGGCATTGTCTCCAAGATCTTGCCAAAGATCTTGCCCGACAACATGCTCAGGAGCCGTGCGGTCTCGGTCCTAATCAGGGAGATCGTCGCGTGCGCCGTTCTCGCCTCCGCCATGGGCATGCTGTCCGACCCGGACACCTGGAACCAGGTCATGGAGAACTACGGCCGGGGCATGCTGCAGGACCGGTCGACCGTGAGGAAACTGCGCGCCGCCCTAGACCAGCATGCGCTACCGGCCCCGAAGACGGGGAAGCCAGCGGCGTTCCCCAGGCTCGCCCCTGGCGACAGCGAGCGTCGGTTCGAGAAGTTTGTTCGGTCTGTGAAGAAGGTCAACAACCTCTCGGACGCCAGGAGATTCAGAAGCGAGGTGGCGAGTCAACTCAAGCGGGAGTCCCAAAGAGAGGGGCAGGATCAGGTCTACCTCCGCCGCCTGGACATGGGCAAGAGGCTCCTTGACCAGCGGGTGCATCAACTAGCCGCAGGTGGTGATCGGCGTGCAACACAGCCGCCAGTCATGGCACAGGCGCCTAGCGTTTCTAGACTCGAGAACGCGCAGCTTGAGGAGCTACTCCGAGACGCCTCCGGGTTGTCCTACTTCATGGAATACATGGACCGGCAACGCCTGCTGCCGTTGGTCCAGTTCTGGCTCGTCGTGGATGGGTTTCGAAATCCGCTAGAGGACGACGGCCCAGAGACCGAACAGCTTCCACTGGCATTGCCGCCATGGACCGACTCGGACAGACTTGACCTGGCGCAGATACACCAGGCGTACCTCTCAATGCCCGTGCTCAAAGTCCCAAGCTCGGCCAAGAGGCTTGTGCAGGACTTTCTCGGCGCTGGAAAGGCTGCCACTCCCGCACAGTACTACAGGGCTCGGCGTGCGATTCTACGCGCGCAGACTGCCGTCCTGGACGAGATGAAGCTCAACCACTTCCAGAACTTCAAAAAATCCGACTTGTTCTACAAGTGCCTCGCAGCCGAAGAGGCCTCTAACGCGGCGGCGAGCGTCACTACCGACAACGGGCCGCCCCCGCAGATGGCTCCGCCCATCATGAGTAGAGCATCGCAGTCCTTCACAGCCGCCCCTAAACCCAATCACCTCTCGCGTCTGGCAACCCGTCTCCAGCCTGGCCCACACCATCCCCGTAGGGCAGGCTCGGTGGCGGATATCAGGTCTGTGCACGGAAATGGCAGCAGCGCCGACCCTCTGGCCATCCCTCGACGGTCTCTAGACGAAGACGCATCTCCAAACCCCTTGTTTGACGAAGAGGACTGGGACAATGACGCCTTGGCAGACTCGGTCCAGAGCTTAGATCAGGACCTCACTCAGCCCGCCCCCGACACCCGTGTGGTCAAGGCGGTCGAGGATGCGCTCAACACAATCATGGAGGACAGTCAAGCGCCGACAGCCGAAGATCTCCGGGAATCACTGTTTCCCGCGGATGATGCGGGCTCGAGCCTTTTCTCCCCTGACACGGAATCCAACCGCGGCTCAAAGCGGGGCTCGCTTGACGTGGTACGTCCAGGCCAGGTCTCGAAAGAGCCAGAAAAGCCGAGCTTGGCTTCGCTAGGACTTGTGAGTGCGGCGTCCAGGATTGGGGTCTTTGAGGACAATGATCTCTTTGCCGACGAGGACAAATATCTCCCCGACGAGCGCGACGATCTTGACGAGGACAAGGACGGCGATGACGACGAAGACCAGGTCCACGAGGCTGCCCCCGGAGACCTGGGGCTTGCAGAAGCCATCACCGTCTTGACCAACGACATAGACCGACTGGTTTCCCAGAACGCCATCGTCGAATCTCTGCTGCGTAAGGCGGAGCTCACCAACAATACGGCAGAGCTGAGGATTCTTCGAAAGTCTAGGGCCAGTCTGCAGCGGGAGATACGCAGGAAGGAGCTGCAAAGACAGCAATACGTAATTCAAGAGAGCGACAACAGCCTATACGGCCGCTCGACGGTCAGCATCAAGTCCATACAGGTCGGCAGAGACGACGACGGCAAGGAGTTCGCGCTCTACGTCATCGAGGTCTCACGGGATGCTGGGGAGAAGATGCCGGCAGCCACCTGGCCTGTGACCCGGCGGTACAGCGAGTTCTTGGAACTGCACCACAAGCTTCGCTCCCGGTACCCATCAGTCCGAAACCTCGATTTCCCGCGTCGTCGGATGGTCATGAAGCTCCAGAATGACTTTCTTCAGAAGCGCAGGGAAGCGCTGGAGAAGTATCTCCGGGAGCTGCTGCTCCTGCCCGAGGTGTGCCGCAACCGGGATCTCAGGGCGTTCCTCTCTCAGAGTGCGATAACGCAGGGACAGGACCTCGTGGACCGGGAGGACAAGAAGGACATGATCACGCGACTGTACGACTCGGTAGCGGACGGGATGGAGGACATCCTGGGCAGCATCCCCGTGCTCGACCAGCTTTCGCTCGCCGGTCAAAATCTCATCGCCGCGGCGACCAGCCAGCTCAACACGATGCCGCCGGACACCAACGACGACGGTGCCATATCAGCAGCAGAGGCCGAGGCAGAATTGAACGCCTTCGAAAACAAGGAGCTCGAGCCGTTTGTGAAACCGATTTGCGACATATTCCTCGAGGTCTTCGAGCTCAACAGGGGTAATAATTGGCTGCGCGGTCGGGCCGTGGTGGTTGTCCTCCACCAGCTGTTCGGGGGCACTATCGAGCGGAAGCTCCGGGACAACGTCAAGCTCCTGACGCAAGAAGACGCCATATTACGTTACGTGGGCCTATTGCGCGACAACATGTGGCCTGGGGGCGAGCTGCAGAGGAACAAGCAACCCCGCACTCCGGCGCAAAAGTCGAGGACCAGGACCGAGGCCAGCGTCATGCTGGCCACGCTCGTCCCCGACCTTGCCGGAAGCGTGGTGGGACGACTGAACGCGCAGGCGGCCAGCCGGCGCATCTTTGCCACGCTGAACAACCAGCGGCTAAAGTAAGTTGCCTCCCCCATTAGCCGGGACCTGCTGTGACGTCTCAAACTAACTTCTCCTGCAGTACACACCTGGCCTTTACCGTTCTGGATGAGCTGATTGACATTTTGTTTGCGGAGATGTGAGCGGAACAAGACACCAAGTTTGGCATCGGCTGACTGTCGCATAGCATAGGCGTTATTCTTTTGCCGACTTTTTGTGTTTTGCTTTTTTATGCACAAACTTTCTTTTTTTTTTTTTTTTTTTGCCCCTGGTCTGGCCCGCTTGGACCTCCGATTACATTACCAACGGATATTTCATCCCCGCATCACTTGGAATCAGGGGAGCACAAGGCTCTAACGGTGGCTTGGTTCCATGCATCAGAAGGCGTTGGTGGTTTGCCGTTTAGTAGGCCTGTGCTTTCGCATATTAAAGAAGCTCAAGCTCAGCTCGTCAGGCAAGCCGTGCGCGTGTCTGTCCCTGTCGATCAACATTCGCATCCCGCCGTGATAGCCTCCCTTCATGTTGACAGCGTGGATAATCCCATGGCAGACGTTCCGGGGAAGCTAGACAATTTCCGAGGGGTTGGCCTGGAGCTGCGTCCCGTCCGAAGAGCGTGGGAAGCGCGTTCGACTGCTGGGCGACATCGGCTGTGATTGGCGGCTTATCAGCTCAGTCGACCTGTGATGACCCACTTTGTGCGGAAACGCTAGCCTTTTTTAGGTTAGGAATGGGGTTTGGATGCACGCGCCCACCCAATGTTTTTGGCTTGCCCAACCTTCCCTGACAACCTGCCCCCCTCACGCGAGAGGCGGCAAGCGACACGCTACCCGCCCGCCCAGATTGGCCGGGCTCACGAGACTCGGTCCCGATTTATGCTCGACGAAAACCCAACCAGCCCACATGTCTGCCGCTTCCATGACCAGCATCCCCAAGGTTCCCAATCCAATAGGCTGTATTGCATTTTCCTCTCAAAGATTCGTCGTTTAGTCTAGCTGGTTTGTAATTTTTTTTTTTTTTTTTTTTTCGCGTCCCAGCCAAACAAAAGCAAGCACCTGCCCGTACAGTGCGTTGCCGCCCGCCCCCCTGCCTGTCCGTTTCCACCAGGATCTTCGCATGGAAGCTTGAAAAAAGCGACCGCCCTCCGCATAAAAGCAAAAGCCCACCCCACACAGCCTTGCCCACCCAAACCCCGTCTCCATTTTGCTGCTGCACCTCGACAACCTCTTGTTGCCACCCGTCGTCCGAAGAAATCACGACAACAAAAAGCTGATCAGTCGTCAGACCAGTTGCTCTGCCTCTCCCTAGCTCAGCGAGCGCACGTCGACACCATGACCGAGGTATCGTCGACACGGCTCTATTTGGGCAACCTGCCCCGACAAGGTGCGTCGACTCAAACAGCGCCCGCCCAACGAGCTGCGCCGCGCCTGCAGTCGCATGCAGGGTTTGCACGAGCGAGCTGTTTCTGACATAACCGCAGCCACCAAGGAGGATGTCGCCAACCACTTTGGCGCCCACGGCACGGGCAAGATCACCGAGATCAAGCTCATGAATGGGTTTGGCTTCATCGAGTACGAGGACATGATGGACGCGCGTGATGTTGTTCCAGGTAAGCATGGCTGGCTCCCCCGTCGCCCCGTCGCCGTCGCTCGCGTGCTAACTGACGTCTCAATATTTACAACTACAGCTTTCCGTATGTCCCTTCTCCTCCCCCCGATGCCACTCTGACTTGGCCCATACACACACCGCCCACGGTTCGACGGTCCTAGGCCAAAACATCCAGGGTGGACCGCAGCTCTTTCCCGTCTCCTTTCCAAAATGTGCCGGCGACTAACCCCCGATACCCAAGACGGATCTCAATTCATGGGCGAGCGCCTTACCGTCCAGTTTGCCCGTGGCTCCCGCAACCGCGATGGAGGAGGCGGCGGTGGCAACAGCGGCTTTGGCGGCGAGCGCTCCGCACCCCGGCCTCGGCGCACTCCGTATCGCATGCAAATCAGCGGGCTCCCCAATGACACCAGCTGGCAGGTCTGTTATTCCTCCTGTTCCTTACTTCCGGACCGACGGATCTCCTGTTCCTGAAGGAGAGCCCTCGACAATATTCTGTTTTTGGTTGGCGACGAAAGCGCCCCTTCTGTGTTGGATTGCCCCAAGACGTAACCGCCGGACCACCTCGGCGGGGCTACACTTTGGCGACAACTTCCTGCTCGGATTGCGCCCAAGTTTTGGTTTCCTTTCTCTTTCAAAAAGATTCTCTGGGGAAAGAAAGACATTCATTGTCGTGATCCGGCGCAGAAGGACCCTTCGACGATATTCTGGACTCCTACCCGGCCCTCTCTGTCTCTCTCGCGTTTGGAAGGATTCGGCCCTGGTCGCTCTCCGGTTTTCACCCCTCCTGGCTCTCCACTTACACCGGCTCTGGATTTAGGACCTGAAAGACTTTGCCCGGCAGTCCCAGCTGGACGTGGTCTACTCCGAAACCGGTCGCAGTAACAATGGGGAAGGGTGAGTTCTGACAGCTCTTTCGGGTCGACGCATGATGGAGACCTAAGACATGATCGCGGGCTGACCCTGTGGCGCTTTAGCTTTGTCGAGTTTGAGACCGCCGCGGATCTTGCCACTGCAGTTGACGCACTGGATGGCAAGGAATTTAAGGAGAAAGTCGTCAGATGCGTCGCCAACGTAAGTTCCCGATCTCCTCCGCCCTGAGCCCGCGACAGTCACGGCCAAGACCCGAGACCAGATGGGATCCGGGGCTAATTTCCATCCAGGCCCAACCCGACCCGCCTATGCGCGACCGTGGCCGCTCCAGGTCACCTCCCGGAAGGCGCTCATACGCGCCTCCTGGTGACGACTACGACCGTCGCGGGCCTCCGCGTGGCTATAGTCCCCGCCGCGACGGCTACCGCGATGGCTACCGCGAGCGGAGCCCTCCTCGTCGGGAATACTACGACGATAGAGCGCGCTACCGGTCGCCGCCTCGCCGTGGACCCGTCGACGACTACCCGCCGCCCCGCGGTCGCTACGACGACCCCTACCGGCGCGACTACCCGCCGCCCGACCCTTATGCCAACGGCAGACCCTACGATCGCCCCCCGCCGCGGGACTTCCCGCCGCGTGATGCCGGCTACGCTCGCGAGGGAGGATATCCGCGAGAGTACGATAGGCCGGCTCGCTACTGGTAATTTTACTCCACTCTCGCTGGGCGTATCGTCCTTGACTCTTATGTGTAGATTCACTCGGAGATCGATTTTTCCGCCTGGTGCGCGGCTCAAGGATTGCCACCCGCCCTCCCGAGATCCTCTGGACGACACTGGCCGGACTTATCAACAGCTGGATACGCCCTTTCGCCTCCCTGTTTTTCTTTACAAATGTTATTGTAGTCTTCAACGCCTTTACTACAGCGTCCACATGTTGAAGACTCGCCTCTGGTTTCGCGGAATCACTGTCGTCTTTTCAGCTCGGTTTGGAGACCTCTGGTTCCCCCGGAGATCTTCGCGTCCGGGATTCGTCGGATATCGGGCAATGAGCTATGAGTTTGGGATTCCTCTTATCGCGTTGCTTTGTCAAAGCCTTTCTTGTTTCTTTTTTTTTCGGTTTCTGTGTATCACCTGCCCTTACCTTCCTGGGATTCCGGCACGCGGATGGACCTGGACCTGGATCGTCGAGGCCGCCTAAACTCGAGATACGATCAATAATCCCACCCATACGGCGCCACGACGCTCGGTTATGCGACGGTTTGTTCTGGAACCCTTGGAGGCCCGGCCACGACACCACATGCAGCGCTGTACTTTGACGCCTTGGTATTACTGAAGTTACGCTCGTATCTGGGAAAAAGGAACCTTCCACCGTATACATAACGCCTGGAACTGTCGCCCACGGCAGATTGCTACTAACTAGGTAGTATTCATGTCTCGGCCCCGAATCAGAATCTGTTCAAGACGGTAGACGATCTCTGCTGAAAGCCGTGTCGGTCGCGACAGTGTCGCCACGTTCAGGGAGAGACGTATTTGTAGTTGTACTGGGCCTTGGCGGCGGCCACCTTGTCGCGCCTTGCCTTGTCCTCGGCGAGGAACTCTTGATTGCCCTCGGCCTCTAGCTTTGCCATGGCCTCATGTCCAAATTTGCTAGGCCCCGTGGGGATCTCGGTCCCCCTCCTGGTGGCGGGCCGTGCAGCGCAGCGTTCGAGCCAGGCGTAGACGTTAGGGAACTGCTTGGTGTCCAGGCCGGAGAGGCGGCCGATACCCACCCAGCCGAAGATGGCCATGTCGGCGATGGAGTAGCGGCCCCTGCCGGGCCCAGCGACGTAGTCACGGTCGGCGAGGCGCTTATCCAGGATGCCATACAGGCGCTCGGTCTCGCCGACGTAGCGCTGGATGCCCCAGGGGTTCTCCTTGGCCACGTAGAGGAAGTGGTTGGCCTGCCCCTGCATGGGGCCCAGCCCGCCGTGCTGCCAGGCGATCCACTGCTCGGCGACCGAGTAGTCGTCCGAGTCGGGCGGGAAGCTGAACTTGTACTCCGGGTCGTAGTGCCGGGCCAGGTAGGACAGCATGGCGGCGCCCTCAAAGACCGCGAACCCACCGCGGTCGTGGTCGACGAGGGCGGGGATGCGCCCGTTTGGGTTGATCTTGATGAACCAGGGTTCCTTTTGGGTGCCCTTGTTTATGTCGATGGCCTGGTACGTGTAGTTGAACCCGGGGTAGGCGTCCTTGAGCTCCTCGAGCAGGATGGAGATTTTGAGGCCGTTGGGCGTGCCGGTTGTCAGGAGCTCGATGCCCGAGGTGGCGATCAGGCCGGTCGGTTCTCCTGCCATGTCTGCTGGTGGTGGTGGTGGTGGTGGTGGTGGTGGTGACTTGTTGCTGGTGGTATACCGACTGAGTGGTGTGAGCCCAGGGATCCTTTGATGGTTATATGCCTGTACTCTCGGCAGGAATTGCGATGAACGACGACGAGGGTTCAAGAAGATGGCAAGACTCCGGATCTGCAGTTGCTGGCGTGGATGTAGATGTTTGGTCGAGCGCACCAGGGGCAGCGGCGGCGGCATGAACTTTATCATTGTTTTCGTATCCAGCCCCTCTCCCTTCTTTCTACTTTGTCCTATCCGGCAGGTAGTTCGGAGACGGAGTGATGGATAACTACCCGCCGGCGCAACACGACGGAGGGATGACGTGCTCCACAACTCATGGCATCTATAGGGAATTTACCTAGACTGCGCCGCATTACCAATCAGCCATTATTAATGTCTGATACAGGTTGACCTCCATTGTCGCTCGCGGCATTTTCCCAGTAACAAGAGATCGGGTGGTGTTGGGGCTTGTGGCGTCTGAACCCCTCGAGGGACGAGTGAGCACCTTTATATACATTTAGGCGCCGTCTGTTGCGTTTCGTCGGAGCGCATCAACGCTCTGGGCTCCGACGACTGTTTTCGCTGAAATATCGGGCAGACCTATATCGGACACGTGGGTTACCTTACTACCAGGCACTCCCGCTGGTGGCCGTGCGGCGACATTAGTCATGCAGCAGAACCTCCGACGTCTTCGCCTGACCATTTAACACCGGCACGGCCAAGCCTGGCTGGCTCGCTGGCCGCCTGGGCCCAGGTGGTTGGTGGGTTTCCCTGCCCACAGCACACCGTCGTAGCACAGCGGCCTTCCCCTCCCATGCATATTTTATTGCAGATACGGTCTCTCGCGGTGGGACGGAGCTGACTGCATGACGTCCCTATTGGCAAGGTCCTTGCGCAACAATCGCCCCGGTTGTTCAGCTGAGCTGACTTGGACTACTACCTAACCGCTTACGGAGGGAGAAGCAAGCAGGCTCGGGCTTGGCGTGCAACCACCGACGCCGGGCATGCGCAACAACTCCCCGAGCCTCCTTCCCCCCTAGGAGCTGCTGTGTTGGTCTCCCGTTGCGTTCGTTGGTGGGTCGGTTTGCGCCTCAACGCCGGGCCAGGCACCGAAAGCCCTGCTTTCTCGCAGCGCTCGGCATCGTTTTTAGTTGATTCCTTTTCAACTGTTCCTTCACGCCGAGCTGGCAAAAACGTCCTGGCGAGAACCTCGGCTGTCGATCGGCTTTTCTGTCTAATGGCGGCGTTCCATGACACGTATGGTGGGAAACTTCCTCGTCCGCTGCAGGCTGGCGGTGCGGGGTTCGTCAGGTAGTGCCATGGATGGCGTGTGCTTCGTGCGACCTATAAGCTGCTTAAGAAGCAAGGCATGGCGCCCTGTTGTCGTCGTGGACCAATTGCTGCGTTGACCACGTACGTCGCTCTCGAATAAGGAAGGAAAGAGCAAGAAAAAGAAAGACCGGAATACGGTAAGATGCCTCCGCCCTGATTGCCCGGAAATCCTGGCTCGCAGCATTGAGAGATCCTTTCCTCTCTCTCTCCGTACCCCATCGACGGTTGAGTGATGCCTCAATGAGCAACGGCAGGCAGGCCTCGCCACCTTCTGAGGACAGCGGGCAAAACCACCAAATCACGGTCGACAAGTGATTGATTGGGTCGAAAGCGACAAAAGAGGGATCCGTATGAAGAGACTGCTCGGCCTCTGTGCCACTGCGCCAAGCACCAAAGGCAAAAAGAGACGGAGGGGGGAAAGGAGGGTACAAAAAGTGCCTTGAAGCAAACGAAGCGAGACAAACAGGCGACTCCGAATTATCGTCCCGTGTCGCCCCAGCAGGAAACACCACCACACGACGACGGCCATCCCCACGACAGCGACAACAGCGAGATGGATGCTCTTCAGAGTCGGCTGGATGAGCTGAACGGCAGCCTCCTGGAGGCCATGCTGCTGGCCGATGCCGGAGTCGCCCGTGAGGCAGCCATCGACGCCGTTCGAGGCTGCTCGGCTCGGCTGGATGGCATGTTGGCGTCGGCGCCAAAATCCCACGGGCTCCTCCACCACTCATACATTGCACGCAACCTCCGCCGGGACTGCGACGCGGAGCTGGGGTGCCTCACCAACAAAGTCCGGGGCACAAGGGGCCGCTTCCGCCACATCATCGGGCAGATGGAAGTGTTGGAAACGGGCATCGCGCCTTCGCTCCGCAGGACGGAAGGCTACTCCTGGCCCGTCGCAGCCGCGGCCGCCCCTCTCTCCGATGCCGCCGACGCCGTGAGCGTCGCCGCCGGGATAGCCCGAGTCTGCAGGGATGCCGAGGATGACGTCATCGGCTCAGATTCGGCCGTAAAAGAAGAAACAGATCTTATCGCCGACGAGACGAGCCCGCCGGCAGAAGTAGCGGATCCTGTCCGCCCCGAGGACACAGATCCTGTCGCTGAGGCTATCACGCCATCCCCAAAGCATGCAGATCCTGTGTCGGAGCCCGCAGACCTGATCCCAGAGGCCCTAGATGCCGTCCCAGAACCCACAGACCACGCGGCAGAGTCCGCAGGGGCAGAGGAGTCCAGCGACACAGACTCCGTCTCCAACAGCGACGCCGACTCGGATTGCTCACTGTACACCGAGACCGTCAACGGGGACGGGTTCAGCACCGCACCCACGAGCCCGACTAACAGCCACAGGGGCGTTATGGAGAAGGCGGAGGGCTCGACAAACCACCAGCATCCCAACAACAAGAGCGAGGAGACGCTTGCTCGGGGAAATGCCCGCGATGGGTCCCCGAGGAGCAGCGCGGAGCATGGCCGGTCCAGGCAGCTCTCGTTCGCATCCACCCCAGATAGCAGGTTCGCCGATAAGATATTCGACGATCATGACGACGATAAAAACGACGAAAACGCAAACGACGGCAAGGACGACCTCGATCGCGCCGGCGATCTCGGCTCTCCGCTCTGCAGCGACCGCAGCGTCGTGTCGAGCGACCAGCACTCGGAGCACTCAAAGGAGAAGGAGAACGGCAGCAACGAAGATTCAGCATCGCCGCCGCCGCCGGCGCTGGCGCTCAAGGCCTCGAGCGCCGCGGCGCCCGCGGACGCCAGCAGCAGGACCAAGGCCGGGGCCGCCGTGGAGGCGTTCGACTCGCTCATCTCCAGGACCAGGAAGGCGCTCGCGAAAAACGAGCCGGCTACGGCGGAAAGGCGAAAGAGCATCAGGAACCTGGCTAAGAAATTCATGCAGCGTGGGAAGGCCTAAGATGGCCGGATGGAGGCGGAGAGCAGAATGGACGTACCGGGAGAGTGGTTAATGGCGTTCTGGGGACCCTGTATAACGGCACGATATTGTGTTGCGGACAGGATGGCCGCAGTGCTCCTGATTTTGAAGGACCTTCTTTTTGTACCTTGGACGGGACTGTGCCTACTCAAATAACCGGATGATTATTTACACGAATATTACGACGCTCTTTTAGAACTCCCGTCAAAATGGACACATTTAACAACATTTTTGCTTGTAACCCATCCCCATCGGCCAATGCTCAAAAACGAAAATGAAAAGAAAAAAAAAAGTTGACAGATGGTCTTCCCCCAGATCGAGTCCCACCCACAGTCGTCTGCCGGCACTGGGGCACGACGTATCGTACCAATTTCACGGCAACTTGCCATGGACGTGGTGTCAGCCCTGTCAACTGCTATGACGTGGGTAGCGCGCATAGCGGGTGTTGAACCCGCGACCTCGCGAAGACAAATGTTTTCACGAGGGAATGGCCATTCGACCATCCATCTGATTTGTTGAGGAAGGCACCACCACAGCAACTGGTATTAGCACCGTTTGCTCCGGGCGTCATTTCGTTTCCTGTTTTCTTCTTCTTCTTCTTTTATTTTAAGCATTGAAAAAAAAAAGTTCGCCGAGTGTGAGGTTTCGACTCTTGCATCGCCGCCAGCACCAAGACCAGATACCACTCTCCGACGAAATGCAACTCCCTCTGTCTTTCCACGCACCGAAATCCATCCTTTTTCTCTTTTGAATCTGAGCAATCCCGGGGACTTTCCAAAGTTTTCTTATTGAGTGATTCCGACACCTCAGAGCACCCTCCTCGGAGGCTGCGCGGCGTCATTCTCGCGATAGCAAGGAGGCCTGCATCAGCAAAAGCCGCGCCTTTTGCTAAATACCTATCAGGTATCAACGCCACTAGCCACCGGTTGTTTTCCGATCCGGCCCTTTGAACAAAAACTGTCTGGGCCTAGGTTTACGGAATTCTCCAGCAAAAAAAAAAAAAAAAAAAAAAAAAAAAAAAAACCGTGGCTGCACGTCCCATACCGCCCTCTCCGCGATGCGTTTCAAGAATCCACCTTGTGGCGTGGCATCTCTCTTCGGCAGGGAGGCGAGCGACCAACAAATCCGACAGAGCTACCAGGACGCACAGTAAGAGGTCCACATCGTGCATCGAGAATCACGACGACGCTAGTCCCGCGCGTGCGCTGGGGTCCTTTGTAAAGCCGAATGGCACAGTAAAGCAAACCTCTTTTTGCTCGGCCCTTGACATATATAAACAGGCAACGCCAATTTGTCACTGGAGGTGCATGCGGACCGCGAGCCTCACCGAGAGAAGCAACCAGCCAGACGCCCACGCGGGCCACAGCTCTAAGTACCCGGCCGAAGACTGGGTGGAGCCTGGCTTTGACCCCTGAGCTTCCGGACCCTTTCGATTGTGAGCACTACGATAGCTTGTCGAACTAGGCGCCGGGTGGCTACAGCCTCGACACCGCCTCTTGGCAGACTCCGTAGCTCAGGAACGGACAGACACGCAATTGTATCGCAGGACGGTCGTCAACTTCCATGACGTGGCAAACCGGCCCGCCAATCGTGCATTCAATATTGTCATGAAATACCAAACATGCAAAATACCAACACTATGG
This sequence comes from Magnaporthiopsis incrustans, assembly GCA_003049425.1. NCBI lineage: Eukaryota > Fungi > Ascomycota > Sordariomycetes > Magnaporthales > Magnaporthaceae > Magnaporthiopsis > Magnaporthiopsis incrustans. The sequence goes on along the minus strand of PYSR01000131.1, from coordinate 74,719 downwards.
AACACTTCCCGAGGCGGATTAAATAAAAGAAAAACACATTCATACAACATATCCAAAAACACGTTCCGGCCATTCCTCTAGGCCGCCCCCTGGCCGGCCAGAGCCTCCATGGCCATCTGGTCAGACGCGACGCGACGCAGCCGAATCTTGTCCTCGCGGCCAAACGAGCCGAGGCACAAGGGGGGGATGGCGGCGGCGAGCACCAGCACGGCCTGGAAAATCAGCGCGCGCTTCATGTTGAGCGGCGGGCTCCCGTCGGGCCCGGCCTTGAGCGCGTCCGAGATGATGATGAAGCAGGCGCCCAGGACCTGGCCGCCGGACCAGGCGAGCGTCGACGTGACCTCCGGGCTGATGGGGTGGGTGAACTCGACCAGCAGCTCGACGGCCACGGGCATGAGGGAGAAGGAGGCGGCGCCCAGGACGGCGAGGACCACATAGGGCCCCGCGAGACCCCCTCCCTCGCGGGTTTCGGGCATCCAGACGAAGACGAGGTAGCACAGGGCGCCGAGGGGGATGAGGATCTTGATGGAGAGGATGAAAGCCTTGGTGCGGTCGAGGATGGGCGAGATGACGGCGGCACCCACGAGGCCGACCAGGATCAGGATGGCACCCGCGATTCCGGCGTCGTCGTTGGAGTAGCCGTACGGCACCATGACCTGGTTGAGCAGGCTCGACATGGAGTTGAAGAAGCCGACGTAGAAGGAAAAAGGGATGAAGATCATCCAGAACTCGGGCGACACGAGCAGGAGCCGCAGAGACTCCATGATGTCGGCCTTGGGCGTCTCGCCCGACGGCGCTGCGGGCGTCGGCGGAGCGGCGGGGATGAAGAAGGCGGGGAGCGCGCAGACGGAGGACTTTGGGGGTTGGTGGGGTAGTTAGTTGGGCAAGAAGGTGAGATGGCGTAAAAAGATGATTTAGGAGGGGGGGGAAAAAAAATCACTCACCAGTATGGAAACATAGAGAACCATATTAGGAATATCAGCAGGCGTCTCGACCATGAACGGGATGACGAGCTGGCCCAGGGCAGCACCCAGGGGGTTGGCGAGACTCATGAGGGCGGTCACGGCGACGCGCCCCCGGTTGGTGAACCACAGGTCCGAGTACCTGGTCGGGGCGGCGAGGACAAAGGGCTGGGCCAGGCCCGTGACGATCTGGCCGAACATGACGAGGCCAAAGTTGCCGGAGCCGTCGCCGGCGCGCACGCCGGCGTAGCGCAGCCAGTTGCCGAGCAGGACCAGGACGGCCGAGACGATGATGGAGGGCTTCGGCCCCCAGTGCAGCACGTAGATGACGGCGGGCGAGGCGACGGGGAAGGCCAGCAGGAAGGCGGTGCTGAGCCAGTTGATGGAGGTCTCCGAGTTGCCAAAGTAGGCGGCGGCGAGGCCCGGCACGGGCGAGAAGGTGAGCCAGTCCCAGCTGACGATGATGTTGAGCAGCGTCAGCTGCAGCACGCCGAACCACCGCCGCTTGTAGACCTTCCAGAACACGGTCGAGCCGTCGGGCCCGCCGCCCTCCCCGCGGTGCCGCGACTCGTGGATCAGGGCGTCGGCGCCCATCTTGCCGGGCGCGTCATCGTCGGCCTCGCGCCGCTCGCCGAGCTCGATGGTGTCGTCGACCGCGTCCGGGCCGGCGTCCTTCTTCTTGCCGTCCGCCATCTGCTCGTACTTCCACTTGCTGTCCCCGTCGCCCGGGACGCCGCTGATGCTGTTTTTGTCGGCCGACGCGGTCCCGGCCGCCGCCTTGCTGTCCTTTTTGCCCATGTCGAAGGCCTTTTGACGGCGCCGCCAATCTCAAGCCTTGTCCTGCGGATCGCTGGGCGTGCGGGACGCTGCCGATCGTGGGGTGCAGGTTGCAGGCGGCACAGCCCAGCACCGCTGCGCGACTCGTTACGCTGCTCTCAATGACCTTCCTTCACTTGGGCTGCGCTCCCTTGTGTGCTTGCTGAGCCGCACAAAAACAGCAACAACCCCGATCGGCGGCCGTTCCCGTCGATTTGTTCCAGCGAGATGGTCGGATGCAGGGTGCGCGTTGGTTGACTTGGCGCGGCAAAAGCAAATTAAGATTGGCCCGATGGGAAGGGGACAGGGTGACAACTTAAAACGAGGGGCGATCGGCTCAAACTGCCACGCTTGTCAACTCAGCCTGGCAGCCGGCTCCTTTCCGCAGCGACATGTGCAGTACTGAATATCAACAGCAATCAACAAAAACCAAGAAGAAGGGAAGCAAAGAGCCCGACAAATGAAAAGAATACGGGAAATTGGCCCGCATCCTCTTCTTTTTTTTTCTTCTTTTTTTTTCTTCTTTTTTTTTCTTCTTTTTTTTTCTTCTTTTTTCCTCCGAGGGGGTGCCCCGATGTGGCACTATTTATCAAATAATCAGCCATTTTGGCGTCAAAGTCGTCGAAGGACCCTTACTCGCCGCTGAATATGGAACCGACCGGCCTCGCACTCAATGGCCACGGACCTGTCCGCCGACCGAGCACCAAGCATTCCCTGCGCCCCTACAGCGTCCATGTTTTACATGGTCTGGAATTCCTCGGTAGGGCTTCTGTTCCCGGCCCGACGACTGAAATACGCGGTACGGCTTTCTTCCCCTCCTCTGGAGTGGCTCCCGACGCGTGTGCCCTTGTCGCCGCAAGCCCACGAAGATTCCTTTGCCGAGATCCACATTTTTCCCGCCTGGGGTTGACGTGCATCCGGGGAGGTCCCTGCTAGTCGGGTCCTGAACCCCCTCGTCTGGTCGGGTGTCTTTGTTTTCCTTGGCCAACCAGCCCACCTGGTGGTCGAGCAGTGACCTTCAATTCGTATCAATGAAACGGAACACAGCCCACCAAGATTAGGATCTCGTGTCCAACGAAACCTAGATATTCCTTTGCACCGGGGCATTGAGCGGTCAAGTCGTCGCCGGGGCCGGCCTCCCGTCCGTTGGGTTTTTGGCGGGCAGTTGGATCCGCCTGACGTGCAGGGCCGTGGATGGGGCAGCACCCTCCGCACGACAAACCTTCGTGGGCTCGCTTTATTATTTAGCGCGGGTGCGTACCGCGTATGGCCAGCCCGGTCGAGACATGCAAAAAGCAGCCCTTTCCAACGCTGTACCACCCCTCCCCCGGGTCCCCCTCCTTCCAACCCCCTGTCCACGTTCCAATCGCGGTACCATGCGATGCCGGGTTATCGAGCGCAAGCTTCGCGTTCCAGGGACGGGACTAGGTAGAGGCGGCGGGGTAATAAACACAAAACCATGGCTGTCTGGACGTCTGCTGGTATGGTTTGCAAAACCGCGAAGCATACTCGGCACCTAAGGCAGACGCCAGGATGCCTATGGGAGAATAAAAAAAAAGTTCATTATCGCGGAACGCAGAACCAGCTTTACCGCGCATACAGAGCATCCGTCACGTGGCCACGTTCTTGATCCGGAGGAATGCCAGATGCTGGCCAGGTGCTGCCTTGAACACGAGCTGGGCCCAGGAAAACGCTCCTCGATTTCGCGGCAGCCAAGAGGTGCTGGTTGCTTGCGACAGATCTGACGCCTCCAAGATGTACTCTCTCTAAAAGAAGGCTCTCCTTAGCCCATCATCAGAAAGGCGCACAATGGTAATCGCCATGGTCGAGCCGAGATCCATTTTCGAATCTATTTTTTTCTTCGAGATGACGCAGTTGGCTGTTCTATGGTACACAAGAGAACAAGAGGGAACAAGCCGCTCTCCAGACTCTCACAACCAGCCGAAGCAGAATTGGCCAGAGGGTGTCGGAGACACACGTCGTCGTACAGTCATTACTTGGCCCTCCGATCTTGTTTCGTTTTTTATAGCCTCTGTGTGGCCTGGAGACGAGGCAACGCTTTAGTTCCTTGCCCGTAACCCCTCCCAACCACACGGGCGTATTGCAGGAGTCGTTATATCGGTCTATTTGAGGATGGACCACAGCTTCGGCGCAGCGCACTGGGTGGCGCAGTGGGCAAGGTGGAAGACTGTGTAAATGTTAGCAGCGTCAGCACAGTCTGGATGACATGGCAGAGAAACATCACTCTGTTTCAGGGGCCCCTCCAACATCCATGTGCGGAACGAGACATGGGCGTCACTTACACTCCTCGACGCAGTCCTCCTTCTCCTCCGAGTCGCCGTTGGAGCCGTTGGTGACCCTCTCGACGCACTCGTCAAAGTGGTGCTTGGCAGGAGAGCACTCCTTGGAGTTCTTGCACTCTGGTTGGAAGTGGGGTGTCAGCGCCGGAGCTAAAGTCCGTAGACGTGGGGAGGTCCGCGATGGATAGCATCGCGCCGGAGACAGGGGCGTTCAGCACATCGCAGACCCGAGATACGAGCTCTCTGGAGTGGGCTGCCCGTCCTAGCCCAGGTGTCCTGGTCCGAGGCCTGGCGATGCGCCCGCGGGCCTTTGCGGGGTGTTGTTGGTCTGGGGCCGAGATTCGGAGATCGTGGTACTAACCCTCCTCAAGGCGCTCTTTAGGGTCAAGAGCCTCCTCCTCCTCCTCATCCTCCTCCTCTTCCTCTTCCTCGTCTTCCTTCTCGGCGGGTTCGGCCTTAGAGCTGGTGGTCTCCTGGAGTGGCGCAAACAGTCGGGTTAATCAACGAACTTGCAGACCTCCAGCCACAGGCAGCCACGCGATACCAACTATCTCCTTTATCCTCCAACCGCAACGTGTGCGTTGGGGGAGGGCTCGCTATGCTCGTCTTCGGGCGTGGATTTTATTACCTCGGGCTTCTTCTCCTCGGCGGCGGGTGCCTCAGCTTCGGCTTCGCTCCACGGCTTGACCGCGTCGGCCATGTCGGTAAGTACGTCCCAGATGCCCATTTTCGCAATCGGCCGGGGATGCGGTCAACGGCTTATTATTTTGGTCACGGCTGGATTGGGGGCTGTTGTGGTGTTTGAGGGCGTCACTCGAGAGCTTCAATCGGGCCTGGAAAATCATGGCTTGACGATTTCCCGGCCTTTCCCAATTGGCCGCACCTAGTTGGTCGTCAATTGGCCTGCGTTTGGGGAGCCGGGTCGACCCGACCGTCACGTGCCCTGAGCAATCGAGCATCCTAACCCCTAACCCTTTTGGCCCGTGTATATGCCAAATCGGGAAGCCTCGAGAGGACAGGCAGATACCAATCACTTCGACCTCACTTGAAGCTCACTAGCATTAAGCAAAAGCTACAGAATACTCATCTCTGCTAGCCACCCTCCCCCTAAGATTTCTAGCAAAAACTGCCATTGGGCAAAAGCATCAACCGATCTCCATGTCCTTCTCCCCCGGTTTCTCATTGATATTATTGATATGGATCGAGTATCAGCAGCCATGCCCACCGAATTCGCCAGCTGCTTTAAAGTCCAGCAGGGACTAGCGACAGTGCCATTAGGCACCAGGAAACTGTCGCCCTTCTCAACAGATAAGTCCAGAGGGAGCGGCTGGAGACTTGAAGCAGCAGGCCCTTGCTGTTGTGCGCGTGTGGGGCCGAATCACTTCCTCGTGGAGAAAGAAGTATTGTTCAGATGCTCCCGTTTGTTAATAATCTATTCATAGTAGCAGCCAGGCTCCATCTTTGCTGCTCCAGAACCGCCGTTGGAATGCCGCAATGTTCTTTGTGCCGCTCCATTGTGCTGCTATTGTGTCTATTGACCTGTAGCAGCCTCCGCATCGTCGAGGTGTTTTAAGATGCCTAGACACGGCCATCTGCACCCTGTCTCTCCCTAGCGAGCAAATGTTCATATCGAGATCCTTCAAAACCATGTCGCAAGCACACATCATGGAAACCCGAAGCCGGCGGCGTCGGCAGGCCGACAACGACGCCACCACAGTTATCCAAGCACCTACCCCCGAGCCCGATAGCTGCTCTTCTTCCACAATCACCATTTCCGACAGCACGGCAACTAGAACCAAATACGGCTTCACCGGGACGCGATCTCAAGCACGCAGGGAGGCCTACTGCGAGCAGGAAAGCGTGTACGCCTTCCCAGAGGCAGGGACCATCTACGTCCAAACCGACGGCTTTGAGGAGCTAAAGCGGCGGCCCTGTCACAGCTGCATTATCGAGTTCCTCAGACTCAACCCAGCCTCGCCCGTCGTGCTCGCAGAAGGCATCAGTGAGAAGAGGCACGCGTTCAACAATCACGCCGTCCTCCGGCTCCAGATAAAGGGTGCGCCCATCGAGGTGACCGTAATGTCGAAACCTGTTCTGGCCGTGGGAGTCCGCTGCTCGCCCGAGGTGGCCCGCATGCCCAGCTTGAGGACCTATCTCGCCGCGAAGCCTGTGCATTACGATGGACCATCTATAGCAGCTACTGCGGCTTTTTGTAAGTCTGGCTCATCCGCCGCAAGACATTTCGTCCTCCACTCTGGAAAATCACGCGCCTAACCCTTTTTTTTTCTCCCTCTTCTCCCGCCAGGGTTTGAGGTGGCCGACGGTGCCACTATCAAGGACTTTCTGGACGTCGCAGATCCTCCCGGAGAAGAGGCCGAGGGGCTTTTCCCGTTCAGCTACGTCGATGCTCCCCCTTTCTACGGGAGCCCGAATACCACACAAGTCGGCTGTCGAGATTTCCTGTAAGTGATCACCTTCGGTCAGCAAGGCCTCAGACAAGGCTCTTCCACCCACTGATTCGTGACTGAATCTGCTTCTCAGGACCCAATGGTTCTGTCTCCTGCATTCCAATGGACTGGTCAAGTGGCAGTGTTACAAAGCGTGGTATCCCGGCAGGGGAGCGTGTGCCCCAGACGGCGTCCAGACCTTCGCCTCCATCATGCAGTATGTTTACAACGCCGTACTGATCGGCGACGCCAGTCAGCCGAACCTTCAGCGTCTGCCTATCCCGAAAGCCCATTTTTCGAACCACAAGCGAAGGCTTGAGTGTGCGGGCGAGAAGCTGCCGTATCACTTTGAAGAGCACGCGGCCGGCAGACACGAAGACGACACAAGCGAAGAGGCCGAGAACGCTCCCAAACGGCCCAGGCGGAGCTGAGAGGCTCTCCTTTGTGATACCTACGACAAAGGGCTGGATACCCTCCGCGGCTTTGACCTGGTCGGAGATAGCTGGTCGACAATGAAACTTGGCCTTTCAATCAGCGAACCAGGGGGTTCTGCGCAGCATGGTGACCGGGTCTGAAAGAAAAGTCGCATAGTATAAGCCAAGAATGAACACCAGGACGTGTGTATAAATGCCGGCCGTGGTCGTTCGAGGTAACAGGAATAGACCAGGTCTTTGAACATCCTCTCCAGCAAGCTCAAACGCATCACATCACACCACCACACCGGACGACACTCCGTCTCACAGTACCAATCCTACACACGCAGCAACCCGCTAGGTACATAGAAAAAATGTCGTCCCAGCCTCTGTCCACCAGGGCCCCCGAAGCCCAGGCCCTCACCAACGCCCACAACGCCCAGCTGATGCAGGTGCAGATCCTCCTCGAGCATCCTGCAGCGTGCGGCGACCCGGACCCGGAAAAGTGCCGCGAGAAGGCGCTGCTGCTAGCCGACGAGGCGCTGCAGTTTGCCCAAAAGTACAAGCGGTCGGACCTGGAGGCGCGCGCGCGGCTCTGGAAGGGGCACGCGCTGCGCGCCGCCCGAGATTGGCGCGGCGCCCAAGAGCTCTACACGCGCGCGGCGGCCGGCGGACTCCTCGAGGCCGAGACGCACGCAGCCGAGATGCTTACCATCATCCAGGCTGAAGAGATCGCACTGAGGCGCCGCGACGGCAAAAAGGAGGCGACCGCTGGGGTGAAGGTGGGGAAGGCGCTCGAGGTGTCGGTGCCGCCGCGTTCTGGCTTACGCAGGATGAAGGGCCGATCGGTGACTGACCGCCATAACGGTTCCGGTTCTGCGTGAGACGAGATGTTGGTATTGGATAGATTAAACTAAGGGAGGTATGTTGCGCCAACCCCTGAGTTGAGTAAATCAATAAGACATGAATTTTGTCCCTTTTCTTTCCTTTAATGATCGGTGTACATTTGATACCAAGTATGTGATTCTTCATCTCGAGCGAGTGAAAGGCAGTAAATAAAGGAGATTCTCAACCCCAAATTCGTTCGACAAATAAGCCTGCCAGCCATAGTGAGCTCAGTCAAATGGGCGATTGGGATAGCTCTGCAGCCGCCGCCAGTATCCATAAAGCGTTCGGTTGGGTGGTAGATTCGCGACATTAATGGTGATGTACCCCCTGTTGCTGTTGCTGTTGCTGTTGCTGTGACTGCTGAGACGGCCTCCCGCTGCTCTTTATGTATATACTGGCAGATTACTCCGATGATTGCAAGGCCTAGTAAACGAAGGCTGCCGACAAGAAACCAGCAAGTTCCAACATTGCCATGTCGCCAAACTTTTGAGCATGTGTTCTCAGGGGCTCGACTCCTGCGCGTCTTTGTAATGCGCCCAGCAAAGAGGTAGACCGGAACGAAGCCCACTTTCTCTCCCTGTTGGCATTGTACCCTAACACGCCTTTGTTGTGGCCATGCATTTAAGTGATTGTCCGGCGGCGGCATCTATCCTGCGGCGCCCCCTGTCCCCTCACCATCACCGCAGCTGTTCTTCGTCTCTGTCCCAAGCATCGAATCCCAGCATTTTGCCCCGGAATATCTTCTCATACCCAAACAACTTGTGTCACAATCTTCACAGTCTTCACAATGAAGGGAGACCACCAGCCCTCCACTGTGGAGGATATGGAGGACAAGTACAGGCAGGCCACTGAGACCGACGATGTAATAGAGAACGGCAAGGAGACCCAGTCTGTAAGTTCCCGCAATGAGTCCGGCGACTCTGGCCTCGTGGACGTACAGTTCTCCCCAACCGTCCCAAAAAAGGTGAGATTCGAAGAATACGAGTCGCCATCTGAGAATGACGATAGATGCATCAAGGCTACCCCCTCAACTGCGCGTTTCACCTCAGCCCATCGGGGAGAGACAGCGCCACGATATCGATACGCCCCCAGGTTTCTGCTGCGACGGTCTTCCGTGGACGCAAACAGGAGAGAAAACGCCTACGACTCCGATGACGGCTCCTCAGAGCAAAGTCTAGGTGGTGACTCCTCACGGCCTACTCCCCCGCCTACCCGATCCGGCACCAATACGAACCTGCCAGCGGAGCCACAGCCGCCCAAAACTGGGCCTCATCCTGCCGCTGGTCCCCGCATCAACGAGGTGAACCGCTCCATCAAGGAGACGACCCCGGCCAAAGGAACCCCCCTCACGCCTCCGAACGCACCATCCGGCGCGCAGCCGTCGGCGAAACAGGCCGAGGCGGCGCCCAGATTTACGCAGGACGAAGTGGAGGGGAAGCTCGAGCACTGCAGGGCTGAGCTCCAGCAGCACAAGGCCGAACTGCTCAGGCAGATCCGCGAGAACTGCTCGCTGCGGCGGCGGCTGGGTCACACCCAAGGGCAGCTGGTAAGATCCGAGGAGCGGGAGGATGAGCTTGCAAGCCGCCTGAACCAAGAGGCAGGCAACGCCGATCCCAGCAACGAGGAAATTCAGTTGGAGGAGCTGATGAGGAAGAATGAAATGCTGGAGCAGGAAATTATCGATATCAAGGCTGAAAAACTCGTCGCCCAGCATGAAAAAGACAGCCTCCTGGGAGACCCTGCCGAAGTCGAGAGGTTGAAAGAGACCATGGAGAGGGCGGCCGAATTCAGCGTGCTGGAGGCAGAATGGAGAAGGAGATGCACGAGCCTCGAGCAGGAAAGGGACGTCTACAAGGACAGCGCGAATGAGCTTCGGAAGCAAAAAGACGAGGCCCAGATACAAGTTGAATACCTGGTGATGCAGAACCTGGGAGAAGAGGCACTCGAGTTGGCAAGGCTGGAAGCCGAGGCTACCAAAAAGCTGAAGGCGAGCGAGGCGCAGAACGAGGAGATGCACAAGGAAGTAGTCCGTCTTACGCGCGAGCTTGGGGAGGCCAAGATGGATCTTGACACGTACAAGAAAGGGGGCATGCTCAGCAACCTGTGGCCCTCCGCTCCCAGCGGACTGCCCTCGGCCAGCGAGGTCATGGCCGAGAACAGAGAGCTGAAGGGGATGGTGGATTCTCTGACTAAGGACCTCGCTCGGGCTAGGGAGGTGCAAGACGATTTCCTGCAAACTTTCGACCGAGGGAGTCTGGGCCTGGGAAGCAACGGGGACAGCGACAGCAGCCGAGCCCCCTCCGACGACGGCGGCGGCGACGACGAGGGCCGCGCCAACCTGGACATCATCTACGACCGAGTCCACGATCTCACCGTCGCCCGACACGACGTAGTCGAGAGGCTGGCCCACCTCCAGCACGAGATCGACCGCGCCGTCAGGGCCAAGGACGCCGCCATGGAGAAGCAGCTGCGCGACGACGAGCGCAAGCTGTCGGTTCTGGCCGAGATCCAGCAGCAGACCATGGGCGAGGCCGAAACTCTGCTAGACGAGTACAACGAGGAGGGGGAGGTTCTGGACGACCTGGAGTCGCAGATGCTCGACCGGGAGGCAGAGATGGCGGGCATTTCTCGCGACAGCGACGCCTTCAGGGCCCTCGAGCAGGAGCACAGCAAGATACTGGACGAACTCAAGCTGCGCGAGCTCCGGAGCCGCCGGAAGCTGGAGGCGATGGACCAGGCCCTGGACCAGGCGGGCGACGAGACGTACATCAACCTGAAGATCGCGCAGCGGCACGTCGCGTATCTGCGCAGCCACAGCGACTCGCTCGAGCGCGACAACGCCGAGCTCAAGCGCACCGTGGCCGAGAACGAAAAGCAGGCGCGGCGGCAGGCGGAGGAGGCGCGGCTGCTCGAGGCTCATTGCCGGGAGCTCGCGGCGCAGTACCGCGGGCGCGAGAGGGAGCTCAGGGACTGCCAGGACGAGCTGCTGCTGTGCCAGGGCGAGATCGGCGAGACGCGCGAGGCGCTCGACGCCGTCATGCTGCGCCTGATACGGATAGAGCAGAAGCACGGCCCGCTAGAGGAGGAGACCCCGAACCCCGAAGACGAGACCCAGAACCAGAACCAGAACCAGAACCCCGAGGATGGCGGCGGCGGAAGCCGGGACGACGACGCCGACGCACCCACAACCGCCACCACCACAACCGCCCAGGAGGAGCAACAGGAGGCAGACGGCGAGGCCCGAGTGGGCGAGGTCAGGAAGGCGACGCGCGAGGCAGTGACGGCCGAGTTCCGGGGCCGCATCGCCAAACTCGAGGGCATCAACAAAGCGCTGGCCAAACTACTCGGCGACGCCAACTACCGGGCGGGGCGCGTCACCGCCCCGGAGCCCGTGAGCTCGTTCCAGCAGGAGTACCTCGACATAGAGCGGTCCGTCGAGCCGCGGGGCGCCGAGCGCTTCCTGGCGCTGATGCGGCGGCGCGCCAACATCCTCGACGGGCAAGGGGGCGCCCTGACGGTGGGCGAGGGCCAGCTGGCGACGAAGTGGTGCGAGATGCTGCGCGAGAAGGTGCGCTTCGGCCACAAGTACCGCGCCCGGCTCTGGGAGCAGCAACAGCACACGGCCTGGGACCCCATGGTCGAGGTGGACGCCCTGGTGCGCAAGTACGAGAGGGTCTACCATCTCATGCCGGACCTGCCGCGCACGGGGCTCGCGGGGCTCCGGCTGCTGCGCGCGCAGGTCGCGCTCGACCACCTGGGCGGCGACGCGCCCGAGACGGCGGCGGCGTTTGAGGCGCTGGGCTTGAGGAAGGAGGACGAGGCCGACGAAGCAGAGCAGTCAGGTGATGGAAAACGAGTGAAGCCCGCCAGCGACAGCGACGCCGCCGTGCTCCGGTCCACGCCCGTGTGGAAGGGGCGGGTTGAGAAGCTCGAGGCGCGGCGGCGGGCGTGGAAGGCCGGAGATGTACCGGCCGGGAAGGCTCCGCTGGGCTCGTGCGGCTGCAGGTTCCGCAGGCTGCCCTGCGCCGAGCACGCCGAGAGCGACGGCTGCGCGTGTCATAGCCATAACGTCACCGTCGCGTGCGAGGAGCACAAGGAGGCGTTTAGGAAGAGGGGTGTCGCTTGTTGAGTCGGCGTTGGCATCTGATATTTCTCACCAAGCATGGGCCGGTTTTGGAAAGGACCCTGGATCCATATATTGATTTGACCTTTACATATTTCCACACAGCTGTAGCAGTGCAGACACATAGGTAGTTTAAGTGAAAGTTTTTATGTATAAATCTTGGTGTGTTTCCGTACAAGGGCGCTCGGAGTGTCATCTGTTCCCCACGCCGTCAGCCCCGTGTACCATCTTTTCACCATTAAACAACCCACAAGCAACAGACCCTCCCGTGACTCGCTCTTAAAACGGTACTGGTCGACAGGCCTGTGGAATGAAGGAAAAGTTCGCAAGATCTCATACGCCGGGTACATTCGCATGTGCCAGTTGTATCGGGGAGAAAAGCAATACATCAGGAAGACAGGATCGGCCTCACACGCTTTCCGCACTTTTCCGGAAATCTCCCCGGAGCGAGTGGCCGAGCTCAGAAGACAAGCCAGCCTTGGCCTGATTCCTAACCCTATGCAAGGCAATCTTCCGAATCACAGCGTCCTGGTGCCAAAAGACGCATTCCCCTCGCATTCGCCTTTCAACTATTCCATTATCTCGCCCGCCTTGTCAAAACAGCACCTTGCCACCTACCCGCAACCTTGCTTCTGGCACAACCACGAGAACGGCGGTAAAATAGCGGAATCAAACTTGCAGCTGGCACCTGAGCGTTCCGAGGTACTAGCCAAGACACTCAACACGCGTGTCAAATGAAAGTCGCCTTTACCGAAGCAGAGTCTGACTCCGAGTCCGAATGCGACCAGAGTGAGTCCGACACGGAGGACGAAGCTCACTGCACATGACGACGAAACGTCGACCTTCCTTCCTGGAGCCCCACCAGGCCCGGGCAGTTCAACACTGAGTTCCGCAAAGACACAAGGGTCGGGGAGCTCAACAAGATCCACTGGCGTCAGACACATGGCGGTCGTGTTCAGTGTTTCTTTGGCTGACAAAAATATGCTCCATCCAACAAGCGACACCCGAAGATCGCCTCTCATGGTCTCTTTACGCCCAGCACGCACACAGCACTAGCACTTGACAACCGCCGGCCCAGGCGGGTAATAAACGCCTCCCGACCCGGACATGTCGGTGGCGCCGCCGGCGCCGTAGATGTTGACCAGTATGCCGCGGTCGTTGCTCGTGTAGGCTCCCGGGAAATTGACCGTCTGGGGCGACAGCGAGCCCGATCCGGACACGCGGATCTGCGCGCACGAGCTGTAGAACTGGTACTGGTTCGGCCGGTTGGCGCTGTGCAGCGCCAGCAGCTCGACGCGCATCAGGTACTGGCCCGGCGCGACGCAGGTGGGCAAGGTGAAGTAGAACCAGCCCTGGTTCGCGATGAGCGTGTCGACGGCCCATTTCTTGGTCTGCGAGTTGAAGCCTTGGGACTCGATCTTGAACCACTGCGATGGGGATTTTGGGTTAGTCCTCGTATTGTTTTGTCTATCGATACTGACGAAAAGAAAGCGGCGATGGGGTCGGTCGTGATAAGAGAAAAAAGGGAAAAAAAAAAAGAAAAAAAAGAAAAAAAAATACCTTCTGCCCGTTGGTGCTCGCCGTCGCGGCATTGTCCACCTTGGCCAGATACACCTGGATGGGCCCCTTGTGCGAAGCGGCGATGGGGTGGTCGCGGTCGTTGGCGAACTGGGCGCCGCCGATGACGTGCCCGTAGTAGGCGCCCAGCTTGTCGCCGGCGGCGACGTCGATGACCTTACTTGACGTCGTGCCCGGCGCCCCGCACGTCAGGCTGTTGCTGTTGACGTCCGAGACCGGGTTGTTGTTGTTGGGCGCCCGGATCCCGTTCAGCTGGCCCTGGTCCTTGCCGTTGACCGACAGCTTCTGGAAGATGGCGTGGCCCCGCGCGAGAGGCGCGCTGGCCGCGACGATGGCGGCGGCGAGGGAGAATTTCATGGTCGTGGATGCAAGGGTAGGAGGGAGGTGGAGGATCTTTCAGGAGGGGAGGTCGTGGAATCTTTGGCTGTTGGTGCTGAGAAGGTGGATTCTTGTTTCTCTCTCTGCGGACTGACGGAAATGTCACGGTGACAGAAAAGCGCTTCTTTATAGGAAAGAAACGGGCAACGCCCACAAAGAAAGGCCCGAGATCCGCCATAGCAGAACCGTAGCCCCTCCTCTGCCGTTCGGAAGCATGTCCTCCCTTCTCGTGAGCACGGCGGCAGGTCGACCGCATCTCCACGGTGCCGGTATCCTTGGCAGCATTTGAGAGGTGGGTGACGGCAGCTTGGCAAACACACACATGCACACACATCTTGCCGAACCAAATCACGTCGAGCACGCCCCTGTCCAATCACGCCGTGGGCAGGGAATGAGAGAACCGCCCCCAACGGAGCGACGCTGGACTTGCGGAAAGCGAGGCGAGCCACATTTCCGTGCATGACAGGTGCACAATTTGAACAAAAGACGGAACGGAGGGTAGCAGGGGATCCCCAATATAATCAAATACAGTGCCGGGCGTATTTGCCCGAACCATGGGGAAATATAGTGGGTTGGGCTGGCAAGCGACCGAACCGTCTACCGATTATGTTTTATGCTTACAGCTCGGTACTGCCGGAGGGGATTTTGTTGAACTCCGGTTGGTGGAAGGCAGGTGGCTTGTGGCTTTTGACTGCCGATCCGCATGAGGGCAGTGTGGGCAAGGGGTGGGAGGACAAGGGAAGAAAACGGGATGTGGTCCAATTTAGCCATTATATATGAGACCCGGTCACGAGCAGTCAGCAGGCAGGGAGTGCAGCCAACGTCGGGATATACAAGAAATCCGGAAGAAGTCTACTTGACCGCCCGGTCTGGCAGGTGCCGCAATGCCGCGGTGCATCAGGCCCTGCTTCGTGGCGACAATTGGCAGTCGAGAGCACAGCCTGATGAAGGAGGCACACTTTGGACTCCTGAAAAATAATGGGAATACTAAGCGGCATGATGGTACTCATACAAATCAGATGAAAACAAAACAGCCACTGGAGCCCCTCCCCGAGTAACAACATACATAGGAAACAAACGCAAAGTCCCAGACGCCAATTCTCGTTGCTTTCTTTCCAAAATTTGAAGCGGCTGGTAGTTCTTTTTGGTTTTTGGTGTTTTCTTTGATCGTGTTTCGTTCTGCCGTTCGGCGTCTCCGTCACACCTTCCCATCGCCACCCTTGACCAAGGTCTAAAATAAATATGCACAACCAAGTCCTGGTAGAACGAATAATAATGAGAAAAGCACGTTGAAATCTTGAGGGTAGATAGGAATAGAGTCGTCAATCCCGGCCAAGGGCCCTTGCGGGGCTGGATCACGCCCTGCTCCGGTGCGGCGCTGTGAGACGCCATTCGTCTCCGGCTGGCGAGTCGGGTTGCGACTCTTGAACGCTAGGAGTGCCTGGAGTGGGCCCCGGAAACACTGTGCTGTGGCTGATGATGCTTCCGCTGGCGAGCCGGTGATGGCGGCTGCCGCGAGCGCCAGTGCCACCGTTGACATTGGTCAGAGTGCGACATGTGCTGCTGTTTGGAATGCTGGCGAGACTGTTGACGCTGTTCACCAGTGTTGTCGCATCGTCCGATGCGCTGGCCACGCGAGACCTGGGTGGGGTGCAAGGAGTGAGGGCAGGCCGAGAGACCGGAGAGGATGGGACTGGCAAGGGACGGGTGGCGCCTGCGGGAATGGCAGGTTGGCGTTGCCGGTTGCGCGTGCCCGTGGCGGCTAATCGCTTGGACCTGGCGAGACACGAGTGCGACGGGGAGGGAAACGGTGATGACAACCATGACGAAGGGCCTTCTCCAGCATTCTATGCCTCACCCCTTCCGCCGTAGTCGCGCCCGGACGACACCGCCGTGCTGGGCGGCGCCCCAGCGGCCCCCTTTTTGCCGGCCGGGGCGTTGTTCCACGAGAGATATGTGTGGTCGCCAAGTTTCCTGCCGAACACCACGCTTAATACGACGGCAACGTAACAAGGACAGCCAGACAACCGCGAACGGTTACTGAGGTAGCGACATACCTTGGCTTGATCAGGTGACTCGCGGTGAAGATAACACCCAGGATGATGCAAATACCACCAACAACGATGTAGGCAATACCCAGGAACGGGTTCCTGCCACCAATCAAGGTTTTCGTGGTGAGGAGGAGGCTCTTTGATCCTCGGAACTTGTCCGCAGGCCAGTCTAGAAATCCAGGGTCAGCGGCCGTCCGGTCAGTGACAAAGATGAAACAAACATACAGTGGTCGATCGCAACGGTGTAGGTCCCATTAACCAACACTTCGGTGTCATTACGACGATACAGCTTGCTGAAGTTGGGCAGACCGGCCGTCCTCATCCACACCTGGAAGGCCTGCCACGTGTGCAGGTTCGGGGGCTTGCGCGTATCGGTATAGCCATTGGGATACCGCAGCTTCCAGTTTGGGGGCGGGACGACCTCGTCGTACTTCATGTCCTGAGGAAAGTCGCCGTACAGGTCCGCGTCCGACGGCCAGGCGATCTCGTTGCTGTCCGTCATGAAGAAGGTGCGGTTGTCCTCGGTCGAATGGGGCCTCGCGATCAGCACGGGCTCTCCGATGGTGTCGTTGAACATGGAGTTGGCAATCAGGCCGCAAGGGTAGATGGGCTTGCCGTCCATGACATCGAGAGGGGCGCAGGTGGACGACCTGATGGCAGCAAGATCCATCTTTTGCCCCTTGAGCTGCTTGTCGTTGAAGCTGTTGACGTAGCGACGGTGGTTCTGGTAGAAGTTGGTGAGGGTGTAGTACATGAGCACCGACGGGCCCATGGGCTCGGGGATGTCGAACTGGAGGTGGCAGGTCGTCGTCGGAACAGCCTGGCCATCGAAGCTCACGTTGCGCTCCGTCTTGCGCCACTTGGGGTTGATGGGGCTCGTGGACCGGAACTGCGTCTTGATGAGGCTGATGGGCATATCACGAACCCCTGACCGCTCGTCGCTGAGAGGCGCATCTCTGGCGCAGTCTGTGTAGTCGAGCGAGATCATTTGGACCTTGAGCAAAGAGTGAGCGTCAATGTCAGCGTCCGCCCGACACAGCTGGCGCATCCGACGAGAATCCCGAGACCTACGGTTGTGCTTGCGTAGAAGAGGGCGCCGCCAATTGGGGCGAAGATGATGCCGATTGCAAAGAAGAGCGGCAACACCGTCTTCGGGGTGAGAATCGGTCTGCCTCATGGTTAGCGTGCTGTCCAGAGAGCCAGCATCGCGAATTCATAGGGGGAGCGGAGCGGTGGACAAACATACTGCCATGCCTTCAACCGCTGCTGCCGAAAAGCCGTGTCTGCGCGGCGCGAGAGGGCGATTTGTCAGTAACATCCCGCCATCTGGCGCATCCCGCACCCGTCAATCACCCAGAATCCCGACGCGCAGGAGGCAGCTTACTGGCAGGCCTCTTGCTCTTCTTCTTGTCCTGCTTCGACTCGTCGTCGTGTGAATTGACGGAATCCGTGTGTCCCGGCGGGGGAGGAGAGCCTCCGGCCATTCTGCGCGGCTGGGAGTCGGTGAGACCGACCGGCTGAGGTGTGTTCGTGATTGTGCTGGGTCTCGGGCGCGGTCGGGCGGTCGATCGATCGTGTCGTGGTGATGATGTCGTGGTTCCGATTGTTCTGCCGCTGTGGCCGAAAGCCGAAAGCGATGTCGCGCAGTTTTGGAAGTTGCAGGGCGTCAAAGAACAGAGCGGACCCTGTCGTCAAGGATGTGGCTGGCGCGTCCTTTCAGCAGGAAAATGGACGTCGACTTGGGGATTTGAATGGGCCCCTTGCTCAGCCACAGCGCGCTGGGAGGTGAGTTGCATCAGCAGCCCCAAAGCCCAAAGGCGCGGCCAGTGCTGCGGCCGGTCTAAATTTGGATGACTTGGCCCACGGTGCACTCGTCTCGGTCACAATCCGAAGGCACCGCCGTTTTGGCTCCTTTAATTTTCGCGAAGCTATTCGCACTTTATATGCTATTTTCAATCACAGACCGTCGCTTTAAGCTAATCCGTTGAATATGAATTTATTTAGTTACTGCCTGTCGGCTTGGTTGTGTGCTTATGCAGGTAGAGGGTGTGCCATACAACTGATTATGAAAGCACACCTACAGAATGGTCATCACTACGCCGCTCGTGGCTGAGCACTCATGGCAGCACCCCATGCGGCATGAAAGTCAAGTGGGAGTCCGAGCTCTTTTTTTTTTTCCTCTTTTTCCCCTAACATACAACCCCCAGGTACTTGCTTTGCCTAGGTTCTTTGGCTTCAGAGTTGGATGTTTGGTGCTTTAGTCCTGAGACGAAGAAACCCGGCTGTCTGCCTGTCTGAGATAACCCCAAACACAGCAGCCACACCACCATGTACCAACCAGGCATCTAGTCTTTTTATCACTGGTACCGAGTACAGCTGACGAAGCGCTCTGTAACGACAGCATCGGCAGCAACACCTGTTCCTCTGGATTCACACAATGTTTCAGTGGGGTTGCGCGTGCGTCATTCTTGTGCCACTCCTACACAGTCAAGCGATCGTCCGGCAAAGGAAAAGCCATCAAGCCCCGACAGACGAAGAGGATGGAAAGTGAGGGACGGGACCGATCAAAACGACTTTTGTCACCCCAAATATCGGCGGGAATCAATCCAGGGCCTTGCTGCGTCGAGTGTGCTCGGACGAAGCTTGGGCGCGAGGGTTGCAATGGAGTAGAATCGGAAACAAGCTCGGGGCCGTCGGGTCGTCCTATGTTCCTCAAGCTGTCGTCAGGCAGGTCTCAGTCTCACCTGGCACAGGAATTTGATAATACCGGCTGCACAGGGCGCGAGAACCTGGGCGTGCTTTGGATGTGCAAACGCTGCTGATTGGAGGGCGCTGCGCCGTCCGATGAGCTGCAGCGGCCTGCCCAGCTCCTGCCCAGCTCCTGCCCAGCTCCTGCCCAGCAATGATCACCGTCATCTTGGATTGAAAGCACACGAGCAGGCAGCCAGCGGCAGCTTGCCCGCCCCCAGCTGCACGGAAGCTTCCTGAGAAGCATCGAAGCTAGAGGTGGGCGGTGGCCGAGGCCCCCCGGCGATCCGTGCACGTTCTAGAAGGGTTCGACATGAAATTGACTTAGCGTGGAGGGGCATTTGACTGTCATGGGCTGGCCCGTGCTGGGTCCCAGCGTGCCCTGAATGGCTGGCAGCAGGCCGGCGGGTGGGTCGCTGGGGGTGACGAGCAGCAGCACGACACCCGTCGCCCGCTTCTCTTGGTGCCCCCACCTCCACTTTCCTCCTCCATGCGAAAGGGGTTCGCCTTCCAGTCCTAACCTCGTTCCGTGCTGGCCTGGAAGCCCAAGCCTGCCAGACTGCCTCCTTCTCCTTTCGCTGGCCCGCCTGCCTTTTACCAGCTTCGATTTCCTGGGCGGCGTCGTTCAAGCTCATCTGCACGGCAAGCTCCTTCTCGTGCTTTCGTCTGGCTCAACTGTGCCCATTTGTGCCTTTGGCTGGGCTGCCGCCACCGAGCCACGCTGAACCTTCCCCTCCGCCTCTGTCGACCAACTCGCGCTCCAACGAAGCGACAACGCCATCCCTCGAGCCACCACCACACACATCAGTCTCTGTTGTTTTGCCGTCCACAGTCAATTCTTTTCTTCTCTCCAGCTGTACGTGCGCCCAAGTGCCCGGTCTCGCCCTCGCCTTTGCATCACACATCGGCTGCAAAACCCCGCGTTGCCACCGCGAGCACACGATTCTACTGTCCTCCCCCATTGTTGTCGCGGTAGCCGGTATCGCTCTGACGTCGGCCTCTCAGCTNCCCCCCCAACACCAATGACTACCTGAAAAGCCACTGTCTTTCGCCCTACGCATCTTCATACTTTTTATTTGTTACGACATCGAAAATCACGGCCCTGTGTCCATTGTAAGTCTCGTCGTTTATCCATGTGCCCGCTGCCCGATAGCCCTCCCTCCAGCTGCTTCGGATTCGCCGTCCGTCCTTGTCCTCTTCTGCCATCCCGTCATCCTACCAGCGCCCCGTCATCTAGTCACACGGGCTTCGCTGTCACACGCTCTTTCAATACACTCTTGTGTTAGGTTTCACTCATCGGTCTAAGCTCGATCCATCTCCCCAAGCTACCGCCCGCTGCCGTCTTCGCCCATATATCATGTCCCTCCGGCCGCCAAGTTCCATGCGGCCCGAGACCTTCTAGAAGAGTCCGACCACTCGCGTCTAACACTGGCTACCAGCAACAGGGAACGCACGCACACAAAATTCTCAGGCAACCCGGCACACGGGACAGAGCTAGAGCAGTTGTCAGGTATATGCCCTCTATCCACATCCTCTTGGCGTTAGCTAGTGTTCCTATGTGGTGGCGACAACAGTCACAGTTTATACAATTGTCTGCTCTTCAAAAAGCTCCCACCTGGTCACTGTTACCTGTCAGAAGCTTACTCTGTCAACGTACCGGGCAGCCATTCACCTAGACCGTGATCACAGTATCGATAACCCGCCGTGACTGCACCCACATCGGCGTCAAGTCCATACCCGCCGGCTCTCCTTCCAGAAATGCCGGCGAGCGGCTTCACCAGCCCTTTCGGGGCGAACTCGAATCCATTCAGCCCGACTGAGGAGAGGAGGCCTACACCCACCGTGGTCCTCCCTGAGATGGACGAGGATGATGGAGATGCTGTCACGTCTCCCACCACTCCCAACTTCAGCACGAACCCGACCGCGACCTTTAGCGGACCCTTTGGAGGACCCTTTGGAGGGCCCTTTGGAGGTTCGGATGGTGCCGGCGATGCCCCTCTCTCTGCTGCTAGGCAGCACTTGAACCCAGAGGGTTACCCAGCCGAATACAACTTCGCTCGGAGAACCTCTGTCTCGGCCGAGTCCCTGAAGCCTTTAGCGGATTCAGACGACAACTGGAATCCGCCCGTCTATCCAAAGACAGACAAGCAGCTGGCCTGGCTCAAGACTGCTATGCAGGGCAAGTTTGTCTTTGACAAGCTGGACGAGGAGCAGAGGGCACAGGTTATTTGCGCCTTCCAAGAAAAGATCATCCCTGCCAAGGACATCAAGGTGAGTCTACAGCGTTCCTTTTTGCCGGCACGCACCATTGCACCCCAACTAATGATGCCCTTGTCCGTGTCTAGGTAATTATCCAAGGAGATGTTGGCGACTACTTCTACGTGGTTGAGAGGGGCTCGTTCAACGTCTACAAGAACCCGACCGGCGCCATGCAGCCCGGCCCAGACGGCCTCGGTAAGCAAGAGGGCACCGTCGGAGCGGGCGGCTACTTTGGCGAAATCGCACTCATGCACAACGCCCTTCGCAATGCCACGGTCATGTCGGCGGAAGCCAACTGCGTGCTCTGGGCACTGGACCGCGTGACCTTCAATCGCATCCTGATGGAGACCAACTCTGCGCGCTACCAGATGTACGACAAGTTCCTCAAGGGCGTGCCGGCACTGGCACCCCTCACGGCCGCTGAGAGGAAAAAGCTCATCGTCGCGCTCAAGGACGAGACGTTCTCTGCCGGTGATCTGATAATCAAGCAGGGGGATCCCGGCGAGAAGTTCTATATCCTGGTGAGCGGCGAGGCCGATGCGTTCAAGGTTGGCATAAACCAACCCATCATGAACTACAAGAGGGGCGACTTCTTCGGCGAGCTGGCACTGCTCAACGACACCCGCCGAGCGGCGAGCGTTGTCGGCAAGTCAGATGGCAAGCTTGCCGTTCTGGACAAGAACTCGTTCCAAAGCCTGCTTGGTCCGCTTGAAGAAATTCTGAGGCGGACCAAGTACGAGGAAATCAAGACCGGAGTGGAGGATATCGACCCGCTGCAGTCGGCATGAGCGAGATGCCCGTTCGTCGCGAGTATTGGTTTGGTGGGAACCCTAGCAGCTCTAGGTCAGCCTCGACGGCTTGACTTTGGAAGGAAATCTCCTTCCTTCCTCTCTTCTATCGTTATTCTCTTCACACCGGGAGCGGCTTTGTGTATTTTGTTCACAAGACTGAGAGGATCCTGCGCTTGGGCGATGTGGTCACACAAGGCGTTTATGGATCATGGTTACCGATTCAGATTTTCACCCATCTTGTTCCTCCTTCCCTGTCAGATTGATAATATTGTTGTTTTGTTTTGTTTACAATAGCATTCTCTTTCTTCACAAGCTTGGTTGCAAAGACTAGATAGGTACCTATGAATAACCGCTCGCGAACAGAACTCGTCTTCTGCGCTCTGATTGTCTACTATCGCGTAAACCTATACCCGTAAAACCTGGCAGTTTGAAATTGCCACACTGCTTGACCCATACAGAACGCCTTTGATATGTAGATATCCATGTGTGTGATTGGAACACGATGTATGGCGAACAACACTCGAAAAATGGGACCAGCTGTATCACATCGATCGCCGTCACCGTCACCGTCACCCAGCAAGGCACCATGCCACCAACTCTCAGACAGCCTGCTCCTGTTGGAAGCGGGCGGCGGCGGCAGCGTCCAGCTCGGCGCGCAGGGCGACGGCGGCAACCTCGACCGCGACGGCCTGGCCGACGCCCTTCCTCCAGGACTCGTCGAGCCCGCGCAGCTCGGGCGCGGCCTCGTCCTGGGCGCGGCGGCGGCGGAGCGCGACGGCGTCGACGGAGCGGCGGGCAGCTGCCAGCTCGGCCTCGACCGCCTTGAGCTCGGCCTCAAGCTGCCAGTTGCCGACCAGCCAGGCGTTGCGGCCCTCGGGCGCGTCGAGCAGCGCCAGGTGCTCGCGCCGCATGCGCAGGTAGGCGTGCAGCGTGTGGGCGCGCGTGAGCGACGCCTCGAGCGTAGATCGATCCTTTGGCGGGTTCTCGTCGTCGTCGTCGTCATCCTGGGCCTCGTATCGCTTCGTGTCGATGGCGCGGAGCGGTGTTGGCTTGGTCGGGTCTGGGCTGCCGGCGATGCGGGCCAGCTCGGCCTCGAGGGCTGGCGTGAAGCGCGGTGTGTGCGTCGCGGGCAGGTCCGGGTGGTCGCCGGCTGCCGGGGGGAAGGCGTCGAGCTCGGCGTCGATCAGCGCCTGGGCGGCCGCACGCTGGGCTGGGGTCGGGTCCGGGTCGACATCTGGAAGGGGTGGTTCGGGTCAGAGAGGCATGCTCCGGCTGGACGCGGGTTCAGGTGGACGGACGTACATGGGAGACTTTCGTGGATTGTTCTCCTTAATGAGGACATGTTGCCGTTGTGTGTATGGACTGTTCGGCCTGCGGTGGCCAATGGCGACTGTCCTCCGGATCAATGGGCGTGTCTGGCTGTCGTGCCTGTGCTGGCGGCCTGCTGTCCGGCATCACTGCTGGAGAATTTACCCGGCCCCTGCAAACCCGCCGCGTTCTGTTGCTTGGCGTGGCCCGGCGTGGGGCGTCATTGGCGCGCGCAGCGGGACGGCAGCTGGCGAAGTGAGACCCTAACCCCGCATTCGGCCACGAATGAATCCGAGCTCGAGCTTCGGGCTGATCTGATTCTGCCTAGGTCCTAGGTACAGGTAGGCATGCTTGCGGTCACCGCTGACAGAAGGAAAATAACTCTGACCGCGGGCGGCCCAAATTAGACTGCTTTTATTAGAATGGACGCCTTCAGCTCAACTTGCGAGATTGTGGCAATGTGACATGCACGCCGACGACTGGACATTTCCTGGTCCGAAAACATGCTCTGAATAACAAGAACCACAGGCGGTAGGCGATCTGACAAGGAATACGCAATACGCCCACGCGCCCTCCGCAATGCGACGCAAACACTGTCACACCCGCCCGGCAGTGACGAGTTGAGGGGCCCGGACAATGAAAGCCCAGTATTTACCAGTGCTCAGCCCTCTTCTCGTCTTGGGGAGGTCTCCCTTCTGCGACAGCTCCGTGTGGGGAAGCCCAGTGGGCTGAAGTGTGACACTCCTGGGAGAATGCACCGAGGTTCAATCACATGTGCGTGCACGGCTCGGCGCAAACCCGACGAACGCGGGAGCGTCATCAGGAACCCCCTGGTCTCGGGTTAGCGACGTCCCTGTTTCCGGTTATAATACATCTTGCCCAGCCCCAGTAGCTTTTCGATCTTTGCTCTTTCTTACATCCACCTATTTGGAGAGCATACCTACCTTCGTATCCTTCCCATATTCCGCAACGTCGCACAGACGCCGACGCCCCTTCGTACGACCCACCAACCATTTTTCAGTGTAGCACAGAAAAAGAACGCCGGCCATGTCTCTAGCCAGCGGTGAGTTTGTCGCGTGGGCGAGCCAACCCATGAACCACTCCATACCTTTTATCCGCACCGGCGATGCCGTCTCTTCTCCGGACTGGCGCTGATATGCTCCCCCTTGGTGCGCCCGAATCAGACAAGTTCCCCTCCTCGGCCGCTTTCGACGCCATCGCTAGCGCCCTGAGCAACGACGCCGACAAGAAGGACGCCATCAAGCAGGGCAAGGCGGTCTTCGCCTTCACCCTCAAGAACCAGGCGGGCGAGACCGAGAGCTGGCACATCGACCTGCGCGAGAAGGGTGAGGTCGCTAAGGGCCTTGGCGACAAGCCTAATGGTGAGTTGTGCTTGGCTACATGCCCCTATTGACCTCCAAGGGGGTGGAGGAGCGGCAGGAGCCAGCCTTGCAAAGTCGCCTGGATCGGTTCTAACAACTCCCATTGCAGTCACCCTGACGCTATCCGACGCCGACTTTGGCAACCTGGTGATCGGCAAGGCCAATGCGCAGAAGCTGTTCATGAGCGGCAAGCTTAAGATCAAGGGCGATGTCATGAAGGCCACCAAGCTGGATCCCATTCTGAAGAAGGCCCAGACCAAGGCCAAGCTATGAGCAGTGCTGGGGAGACGCTTTGCTTTGTATGGATTAATCGAACTCGGTTGTTCTGGACGACTTTGCTTTCCCCGTTTCGCATTCTCGACAGCACTGGGATGTTGTCAGATTTCAGTCGCCGCGAGCGAGATGTTTATGCGCCGCAGGCGCAGGTGACTTAACATCCGAGAGCTCGCGTCCGCCATGATGGACCACGTATTCTGTCTCGACCTGTTCCCGAGTCCCGACGAGCATCATTTTGCAGTTGGCGGCTGCCCGTTCTTGCGCGTGACAATGCAAGGCAAAAGGTTGCCCAGGTTCATGGAATCGTTGAAACCGAGCGAGGGTCAAACACTAGGTCGGCGAACCTGACTTGTTCCATGAATCGGACAAGTCCATTCTGACTCGCTGGGAGTTCCACGCAGCGACGAGTTTAACGCCTAAGGCAGCAGCACATCTTGAGCTGCTGACACATCCATTTCACACAGCCAGTGGGGGAGCTTGCCATATGTGGGTCGTGCACGCGCTACTTGGTGGCAGCTAGATCTTTGGGTTGAAAGGCGCTAAGTGGTCTGTGCCTAATTCACGCCCCTGCATGCATCTTTTTGTTTCTATGGGACCCGCCTTATTATTCGTGCCAAACCACCCCAGGGGGGCCGCTCGCACCGTGAACTCTTTAATTTTTTTTTCTGGCGCTCCCCCCAACACGACACAAAACAATCGACCAAAGCGGCCTCGCTCTCGTGTCGACGCCGTTCGATGCGCGCCTAGGACAGCGACCCGTTGTTCCGCGATAACAACCCGCTGCATCGAATTTTTTGTCGACGGGATCAGAGGAGACTGTTGGCGTGTTTTTTTTTTTTTTTCTTTTGATTCTTTCCAACTGGTCCTTCGGGTCCTTTTGGTTCGCGAGCGTGAGCGTGGCTGCCTGCCTCCACGCACCTGGCTGGCTCGCATTTTTCGCGCCAAACCCGCATCACGTCAACCTCCCACGATTCCCCTTTCCACGTCACAACCATCATCGCGATTGTCCAATGTCGACGACGCGACAACTATCCTAATTTAACCTTTCACATTTGTCTTCTTTCAACGGCACACGCGACAACACCCCGTCGCCATGGCTACCCCCGACAAGAGGCAGTCTGGCTGGTGGGGAAGCATCTCGGGTGGCATCTTTTCTTCCGCGGTTAAGCGCCGCACCGAGCCAGAGCCTCAACCCGAGAGGCTTCCACCCATCCCAGCCCATCGTCTGCCTGCGCTCGAGAACGGAACACATCGCGATACACCGCGACCACGCGTCAAATTTCAGCAGCAGCGCCCGGAATCCCCCGAGAGCCCGGTGGTGCGCGCCTCAACTTCGCAGATGGCCGGTCGCAAGATCCACGAGCGCCCTCAGGGCCCGTCGAGCAAGCTGTCAACCAGCACGGTCAAGGCGACCAACTTCTCCGCGGCCGCTGCTTCGCCACGTCCCATGTTCCGTGCCTCCATGGCGCCCGATAGCGGCCGATTCACATTTACTCCCCGGCGAGGCACCCCCAAGCCCTTCAAGGAGTCCCTGCAGCCTTCGGCCGGGACACCGGGCCCCGACGCCCGGGCTTCTACATCAGAGAGCATTGGCCGCGGCATGTCTAGGATACCACCAAGCGAGCTCTTTGCGATGAAGATCCCTGAGCCCCCTGCGAACCTCTCCGGAGAGGAGCTAGCCAGGAGGGTCCCGAAGAACCCCAACCGAGTCGGCTCCATCTACGCGGACGAGTACCTGGCAGACCTGTGCCCCAAGGAATTCACAGAGGCACAGAGAAAGCAGTTCTTCTGCATTCTTGATCTGCGGAGGCTCAAGTATGCGTCTGACGACATCTATCTCAAGAAGGACTGGAGGTTCAACATTCTCAACTTCGCAAAGGAGTACGAGAAGAGCCGCAGCTTGATCATGCTGCGCTATGGACTATACGAGTTCAAGAGCATCAAGCCCTCTCAGGAGGTGGTGTCCAAGTGGAAGGCCGACCACGGGATCCCCGAAGACGAGGCCGAGACTGCGCCTGCGCCTGTGCCGAGCCACGAAACCACCCGAGTGAACGGCACCGAAGGCATTCTATCTCGCGGAGCTGGGAAGCGGAAGGCTTCGGAGGAGCCAAGCAAAAGCACCACCACGTTCGCCCCGTCACAGGGCAAGCGCGCTCGTGGCGAGCGCGAGCCGCTGACGGAGACTGCCACGCCTGCTCTTAACAAGGGCAACAAGAAGCGCCTGGCTGACGATCACGATGACGCTGCTCCCTCGAAGCTCCACAAGGCCGCTGCTCCATCCCCCGCCAAGACGCCGTCAGCTACCAAGAAGTTCTTTGAGCAGGTTGCTAACAGCAAGCCTGCTGGATTGACATCATCTTCCAACACGTTCCAGATGTCGGTGGAGCCGCCATCTGCCTCAAAGCCCAAGTCCAGCGCCCTCTCAGCTTCTGCCACCAGGTCCATCTTCGAGAACTCTGCCAAGTCCGCAGCATCGAAGCTCTCGGCGCCGAGCCCCAACATCTTTGGTCACCTATCGGACACCGGATCTGCTCAAGCTAGTGGTGCCGAGAATGATGCCGGTGATGAGGGCGACTCGGGAGACGAATCTGAGCCACAAGATGCTAGCCAGAGCGACGATCCGAGCGCGGCTGCCAGCGGAAGCGTTGCGACACCACAACCGGCTGCCGCCCTGTTCGGTGCCAAGAAGTCCGGCGCGGCGGCTGCTTTCCCATCGTCCACTGAGTCTTCTGACGCCGGCGACGCCTCTGCCGCTGGCACAAGCATCTTTGATCGCATCACTCGAGGCGAGGACGGAAAGCCCAAGCGACTTCTTGACTCGACTGACTCGCACGCACCGACTCCGGCCGCATCGGAAATCGAGAGGCCCGCGAGCCCTGTCAAGGATCAGCGTCCTCTTGGTGGAGACCAGACATGGACTGCCGGCACGCCCATCAAGTTCGGCACTACGCAGCCCACCGCCTTGGCCCCTGCGGACTCCACGACAGCTGCCCCGAAGCTCTTTAGTTTTGGGGCGAAGCCCTCATCTGACGACGCTGCGAAGATTGCTACCAAGTTCGGTCAGGCTCCGTCAGCTGCGGCGCCCAGTCTGTTTGGCTCTCAGGCCAATGGATCAGGCTCTCTATTTGGCAAACCCGCAGCGACCACTGGTCTGGGTGAGAAGAAGTCGGATGTGGCCCAGGCACCCCAGCCCTCAAGCTTGTTTGGGGGCTCGTCCACGGCCCTGCCCGGCCTCAAGACGTCTTCCAGCACGGAAGTTGCAGCTGCAAAGCCGGAATCGGATGCCAAGGCTCCTGCCGATAAGCCGGCTGCCGCTGCCCATCCCATGTTCGGAGCAGTTCCCGGACAAACATCGACGCCTACATTCGGCCTAAACCCCGGCTCAAAGACCAAGTCTTTGTTTGACTCCGGCTCTAAGCCCCTGTTTGGCGCGGATCCCAACGCGCCCTCCGATTCTAAGCCATCATTTGGTGTCGCACCCAAGACCGAGGCCCCGAAGCCGCTCTTTGGCTCTGAGAAGCCCGATAACACAACCAAGCCGCTCTTCGGTGCCGCAGTAAAGGCTGATGAACCTTCCCAACCAAAGTTGCTTTTCGGTGCCTCCAAGCCTGACGAGGCACACAAGCCCCTGTTCGGTGGCGCACCCAAGCCTGACGAGGCGCCGAAGCCTCTCTTCGGTGCCACGCCAGCAGCCAGCGCATCGGCAGCGAAGCCTCTGTTCGGCTCGGGGACAAGCCAAGAATCCTCAGCCCCGACGTTCGGACTTGGTGCTCCCAAGGATTCTGCTAAGCCGTCCTTGATCTTCGGATCTGGATCCCAGTCAGCGGAGTCTAAGCCACTCTTTGGCTCGACGCCTGCGGCTGCGAATGCCACACCAACATTCAGCTTCGGCTCCAACGGTGCTAACTCCACCCCTGCCTCGAAGCCTCTGTTCGGCGCCGGAGCCGCAACCGGCAGCTCTACCCTATTCGGCAACTCTGCACCTGCTGCGGGCGGAGCTAAAGACTCTGCTGCCCCGGCTACTAAGCCGCTATTTGGGGGCTCTGCCACCGGTGCCACCTCTCAAGCCACCCCTACCTTCTCGTTTGGCAGCACCGCAACGACGACCGAGGCTCCCAAGCCGCAGTCGACCCTATTTGGCACATCTGCGGCCGCTCCGACACCGACACCATCTTTCTCCTTCGGTTTGACGCAGAACGGAAGCACCACGCCGTCGCTCAGCTTTGGCGCAGGTGCCACGCAGAACGGCAACTCTACTCCCTCGTTCACCTTTGGCGCAAGTCAGGCCACCACTCAGCCCAATGAACCGAACGGCTCTATTCTCTTTGGATCAGGCACTGTATCTGCTCCTGGATCGTTCGCGTTTGGTGGCAGCGGCGACAAGTCGTTCAACAACCCGTTTGTCAGTGGCAGCGACGGCGGCGCTTCGGTGTCGTTCAACTTCGGCGCAACTCCCAGCCAGCCCGCGGGCAATGGATCTGGCGGCATGTTCAGCTTCGGTGGCGGCTCGAGCGCCCCATCAAACGGCGCCTCGACCCCCGTGTTCAGCTTCGGGGGCGGCGCGGGTCCTGACCAGGGCAGTGCAGCGGCTCCCATCTTCAACCTTGCTCCTCCGATGGGTGGCACCTCGACAGGTACTAGTAAGTGGCCCATCCGACATTCTTAGAGTCCAGTGAACTTCAAGTGAATCTATACTCAACTGTATCGGTTCCCCCAGATACCCCTTTTACTCTGGGAGGAGCTTCAAGTCTAGCCACCACTCCGGCGCAAGGCACCCCGGAGCCGGCGGCTGCGGACCGGAGTGAGCAAGAAGGAAGCAAGGCTGACGACGTGGACGAGGAAAAACAGGCGCAAATCAACTTAACAGAAGGAGGCCCGGGGGAGGAGGACGAAAACGTCGTTTTTGAGGTGCGCGGCAAGGCCCTCAAGCTCTACAGTGGCGACGACTCGGACGACGAGAATGGCGGCAAAAAGAAGGACAAGTCCCCGTGGAAGACGATGGGCGTGGGCCCCGTCAGGCTCCTGAAACACAAGACTACGGGGGCCGTCCGGATTTTGCTACGTGGAGAGCCCAGGGGTAACATCGTCATGAACAAGGCGCTGCTCGCCGACTTCTCGTATAAGACGGAGAAGGGCGACAAGTACGTCAAGGTGCCGACCGCCTCCGACAGCGGCAGTGGCCTTGAGACCTGGATGCTTCAGGTCAAAGATGCGGTCAAGGGTAAGGCCCTTGCGGCTGCGCTTGAGCAACACAAGGTTAAGAGTGAGGCCAAGGACTAGTGAAGAGGATCGGTGAGAGATGTCGATCTCTAAGCCACCTTCTCATCTGTCAAGATCCAGTCCAAGCTACCTCATCTGCAAAGACGAAGCAGAGAGAAAAAAAAAAAAAAAAAAAAAAAGAAGCGCCACTTCGAATTCACATGCGGGGGGGATGATTATTCTTGTTTATAATAACACTACCCAGGCTTGTTTCATTCCTATCAGCCGGTTCGTTTCTACCCTACATAACCCCCTCATTTGTTGTTACCCCCACCCCCTTGGCACCTGTACCCCCTGCCTATTCACCCGTACACCAAGCACCCAGCATTAGACATGGTTTTCAGTATGTTTTTAGTCACAGGTCTTCCCCTCCCCGTTTTTATTATAGCACAGCATGGCGGGAACTGTTCTGGGTTGGTATTTTGGTTTCTCCTTCTTTTCACTTCCTTTTTTTCTTCATAATGTCGTGGGCTTTTGCTTCGGTTTATCGCCTCACGCGTCATGCGGGATGGCACGAGCGAGAAAAAGAGAAGGATGGTAAAAAGAACGGGAGGCTCCAGACGGACACGTAACAGGCGCTCGCCGAAATAACAAAGATGGCTTATCGGTAACTTCTGGCTTGTACGGCACTTGCTTTCTTCATTTAGATGCGCTGAGCAGGACAGCAGGCTGGAGTTGACGGTTTGTAAGACACATCTCGGACTTGTTGCGTTGATCTGTCGGATTTTTTGAGCCAGCCTGCGAGAAGGAACTTGAAACTCGGATATCACTGTTTAGCAAGCCCATAGGCAAGTGGGTCGTCGGCGTGTGCTGTCATGATAGGTGGTATTCCGTGGCAGTTGAAGCAATTATCTCACTCGGCAGGCACAAAAACGGCAGTGACAGGCGTGTGAACTACCTAGAGCAAATGACCCATGGGGCTGTCCTCCATCTTGGCCGGGCCCTGGTCTGCCCCGGAGAGTAGGTAGGTAGGTAGTGTACTGTAGATGCGGGTGTGAGTAAGAGTAAGTGGGTGTGTCTGACAATATGCGGCACGAACAGCTGTGCGCTGTTTGCGTCCGACCTTGATGCGTTGGCTTGGTATTGAGCCGCGATCCGGACTGACGACCAAACGCCAAGGAAAGAGGGCGATCGGATTTCCTCGGGGTTCTATTACTCTCATTTTTTCCGATTTGAGCCGGTTGTTTGTTTTCACCTAGCCAGGGGCCAGTGCAAATGTGCCGGATTTGCGACGACGATGCGAAACGGCTTAGGCTGGACGCCAGGGCCTGCGCAAGCCCAGCTCCCACCTGCAAAATCCGGCCGGCGACATTGACACCAGGCAGGGCGAGCGACAGAACTTGGGTTGAAACGGCCCTTCTCGCAACCTTGTCTGGAAAAGAAAGGCGAGCAGTTGCGGCGGCCAGCTGACATGACGCATTGAACTCTCAGGAGCCAGGCGCTCCCAGCTCCAGCTCCCCGGTGCTGACAGCG
Organism: Magnaporthiopsis incrustans; assembly: GCA_003049425.1. Taxonomy (NCBI): domain Eukaryota; kingdom Fungi; phylum Ascomycota; class Sordariomycetes; order Magnaporthales; family Magnaporthaceae; genus Magnaporthiopsis; species Magnaporthiopsis incrustans. Next base: position 43,267 of record PYSR01000131.1, on the reverse strand, counting down.
TAGGCCATCGATCCAACAATTTCCACCAGCTCTTTTGGGCCCATTTCAAAAGGACCAACCGAGGATTGGCTGGGAAGTTTAGGCCTCGTCCAGACCACCCTTTCCAACGGCATTACGCGGCAGGCCAGGGGTTTGCGGCCAAGGACATGCAAGGGGGCAAGTGACATCAACAAACCTGCCCCGTGGAGAGTTGTTCCCCGTCTTTCCGGTCTCGTCACTTGCCGCGCCCCTCTTCGCCAACCCAAACAAGCGAACCGCTGTTTCTCTCCCTGGGACAGCTCGCCTCCTCTCTCGGGTCTCCCCCACTCGTCATCGCCGCTTCGAAAAAAAAAACAAAGGGCCCGGTTCTGTCGGCAAGTGCCATCCCGCAGCACGTCTTCGGTTCCAGCAGCGCGCATGAAGCAAGGGGGTGCCCTGCCGGACCGACCCAGCATAGTTCGCACGAGAAACCAGATGAAATTGGAATAGTGTCTCAGGCGGCCGGACCTCCCCTCGCGTCGCTCGTCTCCCACAATCCTGTCTGTCGTTATCCATTCGCCCGCCACCCAGGCATCCTGACGAAAACATCAATAAAGAACAAGAAGAAGAATAAACTTCATATTACCCACCCACGGACCGGGGACGAGATACCCACGCTCCCAGGGTTGGTTCTAATCGCGCAACCGACCAACCGCCGACCACACTCCGCCTTTTCTCCCCGAGCGCGAGCGCACACACACACGATCATGTCGACATCGGTCCGCGACGAGACCTTCTTCTGAGCCCACCAAGCCAGCCCAGTCGACACGCAGCGTGTGCGGTCTAACACAACACAAGGGTCACCCCAGCCCGTCGCCGCCGCAGCTTGCGATCGAGGAACCGGCGAGCCTACAACAGAGAACACGCTCAATCAACAACCAGGCCCCCAAGCAGCCCGCGCGGGGCGGCTCGAGGCAGCAAAGATAGCATCGCAACTTGCCTTCTAGGCGAGGCTAGGGGAGAAGCGCGGCCACCTGCACCTCCACCGGCCCAAGATGGCAGACACGACGACGAGCGACGCGCAGGAGCGGTGGCGCCTGGTGGTGCTGCCGCTCTTCGTCGTCATGACGATCGGCCTGCTCGCCCTGGGCGTCACCATGATGCGCCGCCGCTACGGCCTCAACGGCTTCGGCCCGGGAGGAGGGCCCCACGACCACCACCGCCACTACCGCGGCGGCGGCAACGGCAACAGCCGCCTCGACCCGTCCTACTACTATTCGTACCGCCGCTCCGGCCCGGGCGTGCCCATGACGGGCCGCAGGCGCCGCGACGCCCACCACCCCTACGCCGGGCTCGGCGACGGCGACGCCCCGGACCTGGAGGCTGGCGGCCGCAGGCGGCAGCAGCAGGCCGGTGCCGGTGCCGGCGGCAACTACGGTTCTAGGCGCAGAGAGGAGGGGCTCAACGAACTCGGTGAGGCGCCGCCGCCGTACGTTGGGCTAGGAGAAGGGAAGAAGGGAGGAGAAGGAGGAGGAGGCGGAGCTCCCGGGCCCGCGTCGCCGCCGCGGGAACCCCCACCTGCTGCTGGTGGTGCTCCTTCTGCCCTGGCGGCCGCTGCGTCGTCGTCGTCGCCGCCTGCCTACAGCGAGGCCAGGCGAGCCTAGACGGGTGTTTCTCTCTCAACCGAACCCTTTTCTTCTTCTTCTTGGACCTTTTGCTACTACGAGATACCTTTCAGAGCCTACACCTGTTTTTTTTTTTTTTTTTTTCTATAATCAAGGGCGATCTAAACGTTATGAAGAAGGCCTCATTTGCTTGCGCCTGGGGCGACGGACAGCTTTCACGCTTTGCGTTTCCGATGAAACGACACACACGCATACACCATATACACACAGGGCGTACGGACATTTAAAGCCATGGCGGATTCTATTCGAGCCAGGATGGATGGATAGAGGGACAGATGGCAGGGACTCCTCGGGGCACCTCGGGAAAAGGTGGACGGGCGTGTAAATATTGTTGGCGAGGACGATCGTCTTGTATCGACTACAGTCTAGTTTGTTAGAGTGGTAATGGTCAATTGGGAGTAATCAAAGATTCAAATTCGGTCGGGTTCCTACATCGCCCTGCCCACTGTGTTACCAAGGACGCCACGCCCACAATCGCACGCAATGATTGCAGGAATTGGCTGGTGTTCCATTTCTTTGCTTTGTTTTTGACCCGTATCACGGGCTGGCCTGTGGTGGTTTGCCGATTTCCGTGGCGGTGGCATTCCTGGTCCCCCGACGCATCGATCCATCCCCGCCTTGCAGCACCAGGGCTCAGTTCACTCCGGGGCAGACCCCACTGAGCTGCAGGGGCTGTGGCTGCTGCAGATGCGCTAGCCGGGGCCCTCTCCAGCGGGGCTGTTGGGTTGCCGGTTTTCCGCGGTCCGTTGAGTCCCACCCACACCAGACATTCAGCGTCACATGACGTCAAATAGGCGGACGGATCCTGGCCGAACGACCGGACTCCTCAGATATCATCAGCACGCCAAAAACCACGTCCTTAGCACGGGATTATTAGCTATTGGAAATCGTTCGCTCAGCCCTGTTGCCTCCGAAGTAGTCGACTCGGGTCTAAACCACCTAGCCGGGCGGCCATGCCTCGTGCAATCTTTGGTATGTCGGATGCATTTCAACACAACAGCACAGCCGTCGCAACAACTAACCATGCCATCAACCACAGGCGTCCTCATCGAGTGCGACCCGCTGATCAAGGCCGCCATCGTGGACATTGACAAGAGGCGCAACGACATCATCGTCGAGGACATTGACGAGGAGCATCTCGTCATCAAGGAGAACATGGTGGAGTACCTCAAGTCGCAACTTGATATCGTGCGTGCTGCCCTGTTTTTACCACTTTTTATTGTTCATTCATCTGTAGTATCTCATAACGTGATTGTCTGTGCTGACCACATTGCACTCCTGGTTACTCCCTCGCAGAGGTTCAAACAAGTCGAGGTTGGCCCGTCCAAAGGCTCGGCTGCTGATGACTACCGTTAGAGCCAGCTGCCATTCGAGGGATGAAGATGAAGGCACGATAAACCACCCTGGTGCATTGAGGACGGCTGGCGAATGGCCCCTAAAATCAACCTGATGGCATTGTACCGGGGGTGATAGGCTCTGGAAAGGCATGGCATGGCTGCTGTGGGCGCCGAGCTGGCAGATGAGCCCATCGTGCGATCGGAGACCTGGCACCGTAGACGCCCACCGGCCAAAGTGGTAACTACCTAGGCACCTAGGTGAACCGAGCATGACGATCAGAAATGATGTATCTCACAGGTAGCATACGCAACGCCGTCACAATATTATGTGCCCCGTGTCGCGAGGCATGGGTGAACAGCAAAATGTGTATCCGTTTTCTAGCCATGTATACATCAACACCCATATCTACACACAACCATCCAAAATTACCAAGGGGTCCTGCGCTACAGCTTCTCAAACGTCGGTTTCCTCTTCTGAATTCCCGACAGCAGGGCCGCCTTGACATCTCTGGTCTGCGTGGCTGCCGCGTTCCACACTTGTGTGTATTTCAAACCTGTGGAGGGCGAGCGCAAGATAGTTAGATGGATATTGGCGTTGGGGGTGGACGAAAAGAAAGAAACGGGAGTGGCCCAAAAACGTACTATCGTCCACGGTATGGTCCCGCGCGTGGTTGAGCAGCTCCTTGGTGCCCTGCACGGCCACGGGGCTCTTGGCCGCGATCAGGGCGGCCAGGGCGCGGGCGGCGGCGACGGCATCGGCCTTGGCGGCGTGCTGGTGCTGGCCGGGGCTGACGAAGCCGACGGCGGCGGCCTCTTCGGGGCCGAACTCGCGCGCCGTCATGCACACGTCCTTGACCCACGAGAAGCTGCCGACGATCCGGGGCAGGCGGCTCAGCGTGCCGATGTCGGCGGCGATGCCGATGTCGACCTCCTTGACGGCGAAGCGGGTGCCGCGGGCGCAGACGCGCACGTCGGCGCACGAGGCGATGTCGATGGCCAGGCCGTAGCAGACGCCGTGGAGGACGCATATGACGGCTGTTTTTGTTATTGTTGTTGTTTCAGCCAGAGTCATCCGTCGAGATGGTCATGCAAACCAGCCCTGCCCCCCAACTCACGCTTCTCGCACTTCTCGACAGCCGAGATGCCGTCCTGGAATTCGGCAATGTGGCGGCGCATCTTGATGGCGTGGCGGGCCGCGTCCGAGGGCGGCACGACGTCCTGAAACACCCAGCTCTCGCTGGCGGACTGGACGTCGAGCCCGCTGCAGAAGGCGCGGTCGCCGGCGCCCGACAGCACGACGGCGCGCACGTCCGGGTCGGCCGAGAGGCGCCGGAACAGGGCGCCTAGCTGCAGCCACATGGCCTCGTGGAAGCTGTTGAGCTTCTCCGGCCGGCTGATCTCGACGTGCGCCACAAAGGGCGACGGCGAGGCCACGGTGAAGTGGTTGAATTCCGAGTACGCCTCCATTTTGCCGTCGGGTTCTGTTTATCTGGTTGTCAATTCTCGACAGGACTGGAAGAAACGAGTCAACATGAAAGAATACACGAAGCACTGTAAAACGTCAAGCAAACAACTTTTGCATTCATTCAAGTCAGCCTGTAATATTCGCCAAGTAAGCATCGCGACGAAACAGCAACAGCATGTGTCGGTCTGAGCAGCCGAGGTGGAGCAAGGGAGAATTGCCGAGGTCCGCGCTGGCCTGCTGGGAAATGCGGAAACGCAGCTTGACGCCAGACTAGAAACCCTGGGGGTGTTGTCTTGGAAGTCTTGTAGACGTTAACTACATCTATTTAAAAGAATATTCATTCTCTTTCTCAACTTTGCCTTGGTTGCGGGTTGTCTCCCTTGCCAGCCGTGCCGGCTAAGTTTCTGGACGGGTATGCTGCAGGGCAGCGCCGTTCCAATTTGGGATGCCTGCACGCTGGCGGCACAGTTCTGGTGTCTTTTATTGGGGTCTCGCGCCTACGTCGTTGACGCTCGCCCTCGTCATTTATAGGCTTCCTTTGGCCATTGCTTGCTCGAGGCCGGCCTCGATTGTATGTAGCTCCGGGTGGGGCTCGTTTGTGATGCAAAGCTCCCGCACCAAGCGTCAGCGGCAAACGCGATAATATTGAACGTGATTGGGGATCGGCGGGACGCCTTCCTCCTCCGCCACTATTGACGAATGAACCTCTGCCTCAATCCCGTCTCTCGCACTTCTGCCCTTCCGACACTCGTCAATGCCATCAATGCAGGGGCATTTGCATGCCAGCACATCCATGCCGCCCTTTTATGGTATTGGTGGCGCTTACATGGCGTTGCAACGGCGTGCTCGGGCGGTGCTGTTCGCATGGGCTGGGCTTGGGGAAGACGGTTGGACTATCGTCGGTTCTTGGCGAGCATATCTGATCTGCTATAGGCGAGCCGGTGTCCGTCTGCTGTTCCGGCCAAGTATCCTTGTCATTGAAAGATTACCGCCCGTGCCGCATCACGGGCCCTGACCAACACAGTCTCCGCCGTCCGTTCCAGACGAGAGCTTGAGTAAGACACAGGGCCGCTGTTCGCATCTCGCGGCTCGCTCATTTGATCACGCACCCATCGAGGTTCGGCCCGGGATATTTGTGCCACGGCTTCATGTTCATCTTCTCCTGTTCTACGGGGTACAACGCCCTCTACGACTTGGGGCACCTTTGGCGCGACAGTAAATACACTCAAATGGTCCAGCCCTTGTTTGCTTTCTTCATTTTATTTTTGGTGCTTCTCTGCTGACGGCCGACCTGGTAATGGGTTCGGCAGGCTGTGGATGTAGTAAGCACGCAGGGTCTCAAGGAGCACAGAATCATTGATTTGGATGGATGGGAAAGAGGCCGGCAGTTGGACGTAATTGATTTTATTCAACGGCACGGCCCTACGTTGTGTTTTCTCCCCAGCCTCCCCCTTCGCTTTCATCCTTCTTGCGTCCTGCACTCTCAGCCGTGAAACGCCCAACCCAAAGTTCTTCCCCGAATCCATGGCGCGGAAGACCCTTGGCTTCTGCGTGCCGAGCTGAGGTGGTGTTAGACGAGGAGCCAGAGTTGAAGCTGGCTGCTGGAACCGACAGGGCCTCCCCCATGTGCGCCAGGCCTGCCCGCACGAGCAGAGTCGTCACCAGCTCAAAACGCCAATCAACAAAAACACGGCCTTGGCCCCGCCACCTGAATCTCAGCTCCAGCCTCCATCCCAGATTCCGCAAGCCTCGGCGCCCGAGTGCGAGGCTTCACCGGAGCGGAGTGAGTGAGGCCGCTTGCCACCTGGCCAGGTCACCGCTAGTGCCCAGCTCACTCGCTCTGCCTGGTCGAGAACGCCGGTCTATTCACAGGGCCGTCACACAGCACGCCGCAGACCCCAGTCGAGGAGGCTGCAGCCCGGAACCGGACTCTGCAGCGTCGGGGCTCGTCTTCCAGGCGCAGCGGCTTTGAACGAGTGGGGGCCGCCGGCCTTCCCTTTGCGGTTGGGCAAATTCTCGTGCCCACCACTCACGGGCGCCGACGGCTTATTGACAGCTCCACCCTGCTGGTCCCGTCCTACGTACCGCCCCTTGCACGACCCTCAAAGGCCCAGCATCCATCGGCTGTCCCCATCTCCTGCCTGCCAGGCCCTGCTCCCACTTCTTCCGGTTGAACCCCCCAAGTCGTCGCCCACGCCCCGAACCAACGCCCGACCGACGACGGCTGCGACGAGTCGACGACAACAATGGCCGCGCGAGGGACCACGGAGGCCCAGGCCGCCTCTGCGCGACCCAGTGTGGGCGATATACTAGTTGTAATCCGTGAGTTTTTTTTTTTTTTTTTTTTTTTTTTTTTTTTTGGCCGCCGTGTGAAGAGGAAAGAAAAACGCCCCTGCAAACAACGATGAATTCCGCCCGAAACCAATGAGCCGGCTCCCTACCGGTGCTTATGGCGCTCCGAGATGGATACTACTAGTTGCTTGCGCTCTCTCTCCCACTCCGCCACGACTCCCCCGTCGCCGTCCTTCCTTTTCGCGCGACGGCCCCCCTTTTCGGGTCCAGTTGGCAATGCATCCGTGATGGCCAGCTGCAGCTTTCATGCCCAAAGAAAAACGCCACACGCTTTCCACGTATGCCCATGTCGCTCCGGCTGCTGACGACCACTCGTTTCGCAGACGACTTCCAAGCACGGAGTTCGGACGAGCTGAGCTTGACCAAGGGTGACCGCGTTGAATTGATCGAAAGAGATGACGAGTTTGGCGATGGCTGGTTTCTGGGCAAGCACATGGTAACCGGGAATAGTGGGCTCTTCCCCGAGGGTGAGTTGCGATACGTTTTGCTTGCTTTGTTTTATATTGTTTGACTTGCCCCCTTTTTCGTCCCATGCGCCGTCGCCCCTGGCCTGGTGTTCCCAACGTTGTGGGCGCTGATGAGAATACTGTCGACACACAGTCTACACTCGCCCTGCTCCCAAGGGTCCGCCGAATGCCTCTACCACGAGTCCCAAGGTCCCAATGAATCTCTTCAAGCCCGTCCCGACCCCGCCGACAGAACCTTCCAAGTCCGAGCCTGGTTCGACCCCGCCGAAAAAACCGGACGCTGCCGAGGTGCCCAAGACGACCACGACCGCGCCGACTCCGAAGGCCACATCGTCATCGCCCTCCATCGTCTCCCCGAAGCCAGTCTCGACCCCTTCCATGCCGTTCGGCTCCATGAAAGGCCCCAGCCCATCCTCCTCCTCCTCGCCAGCACTACCCACCTTTTCGAACAACAACAAGAGCCTGCCGTCTCTGATCTCGTCGGGCCTCAAGTCGGAATCTCCTCGCATGGCTTCGGGCCAAACCGACAGCTATGTGCTGAACGAGACGCTCAACGTGATTGACGAGCACATCACCGAGACTCTGCGGTCGACGCCCAACAACGCCCCCAACGACTCGGGCAGCGAGTACAGCTCACACCTGGACCACCGCATGTCATATATCCAGGGCGAGGAGACGGACGAGGAGGAGGAGAACCTGCACACGCGCCCAGAGGTCCAGGGCTGGTCGGCCGACCAGGTTGCCGAGTATCTTTTCACCGCGGGCGTCGAGAAGCACCATTGTGAGGTGTTTAGGGATCAGGAGATTACGGGCGAGGTGCTGCTCGAAATGGACCAGACGTCCATCTTTATCAAGGCGTTTGACCTGGGCTCGGTGGGACGGCGGCTCAAGACGTGGCAGAAAATCAAGGCGCTGCAGGACGAGGTCAACGGGCTGGGGCCCCGCAGGACCACGCAAACGTACGGAAGTGACGTTGGGTCCATGGACGGCGGCAGGGGCAGCAGGAGCAGGACAAACACGCTGACGGGCACGGGCCCACCACGACTGCCCGCCGTCGACAGCCACTCGGCGTCACTGGCGCAGGGAAGCAAACGGCGCTCCGTCACGCAAACGCAATTCGAGCCCGTGTCGCCTGTCTCGCCCGTCTCCCCCGCAAGACCGCACCACGAGCAGCGGCCGTCGGCTGCGTCGGTCCGCGATCTGCACCACTCCCGCCGCCACTCTTCCTCCACCGACTTCCGCATCACCGGCACCACCATCCACACGCCCACCGCCACTCCCAGGCTGCCTCTTAGTGGCACCAACCCGCAGTCAGACGCCGTTACCTCGCATCGAAAGCAGCCCTCGTTCGACCGTAACTGGACCCTAGGCGGTGCGACCTCGGCCTCCAACTCCGGCCCCCACACCACGGGCCCGCGCCCTCTGTCGTCCGCCGGCTTCCCCCAGGACTTCCTGGCCGTTTCCGACCCCAACAGGGACTCGCTCGATCTCGACCGCGGCTACTTTTCTTCCACCGACGTCGACGGCCGGAAGCGCAACGTGCTCAAGAAGCGAGACAGCGTCACGGCTCACTCCCGCACCGGCTCCAAGGGCACCAGCTACGCCGACGAGCAGAGGGTGCGCAGCGCCACGGCGCTCACGCGGCACTCTCGCGCCTTCGGCAGCATCGACTCCACCCGCGACCAGCCCATCTCACCTGCCGCTCAGAAATACTACGGAATGGCGGCAATACCCCACCGCCGGACCGCATCCACCAACACCACCGACTCCTCAATCCGACCCACGCTTCCCCTCAAGGACGCTCCCCCGCCAACGGTAACCAAGCTGGACGGGAACTCGTCGCAAGATGGCGCCCGCCCGTCGCCAATCTCTCCCAACTCGCCAGCACCGGCAAAGCAAGGCATCCATGTTGATTGGCTGTCGAAGCCGGGGCTCAAGAATGGCTCCTTCGGGCTGAGAGCCATCTCAGATGCGGTGACGGGCCACGAACGCTCCAAGATCGCCTCGCCCGTCGACTCGCCATCCAAGGACTCATCGGTCCACTCCCCGACAAGGACCGGCTCCAGCACTCCATCGGTCGGCCCGAGCTTTGATCTGGACTCGCCCAGCGCGAAGAGCCCCAGCACGGCGGCGACGGCGCCAGCCACGCGCATGCCCAAGAAGAAGGGCAAGAAGGAGACGAGCGCGTACCTGAGAGGCCTCGCCAAGGTGACGCCGCGCGAGGCCATGGCCGATGCCGACTACAGCGGCTGGATGAAGAAGAAGAGCTCCAACCTGATGACGACGTGGAAACCGAGGTTGTTTGTTCTCAAGGGGAGGCGGCTGGCGTACTACTATTCCGAGGACGACGACCAGGAGAAGGGACTGATCGACATTTCCTTCCATCGGGTGCTCCCAGCCGACAACGAACGCCTGACGGGTCTGCACGCGACGCTGACGGGTGCGTCAACCACCCCGACGATACCGGCGGGCAGTCAGATGCAGACGCTTGCAGCGACCGACGCCGAGCGAGACGTGACCGAGGAGGCCGACACAATATTCATCTTCAAGCTGGTGCCGCCACGTGCTGGCCTGTCACGCGCCGTCAACTTTACAAAGCCCATGGTCCACTACTTCGCGGTGCCCAATGTGAAGCAGGGCAGGCTCTGGATGGCGGCGCTGATGAAGGCGACCATCGACCGCGACGACATGCAGCCGATAACGACCACTTACCAGCAAAAGACAATATCGCTCTCCAGGGCGCAGAAGATGAGGCACCGCCCCCCGGCGCTCATGAACCTGGACGAGAAGCTCTCCGAGGTCGGGAGCATGATGAGCGCCGAGACCGGCGAGGGCGACGACGAGAGCAGCACAAAGAACGGGATCACCAAGGACGCCGACGCCATTGGCGGCGGCCTCGGGATCGTTTTCGACGAGAACGACAGCGGGGTGTCCGGTCTGGACAAGCTTGGGCTCCAAAAGGTTGAAAGCGCGAGGTCGAGGCAGTTTCCGTTCGAGACTAAGGAATCGAACCTGCCGCAGAGTGCCTAGGCGCCTGTGGCTTGGAGCTGGGGCATGCAAGCATTGCGTGCAGCGGGTTTCCCGTTTACCCAACGCATAATTGAATTGGTAATCGAGAGAGGGGGTGTGTGGGAGTGTGGGAGTGTGTGAGTGAGTGAGTGTGGGCTCCCTCGATGCTTCTTCCCTCTGATTTCAACCTACATGTATACATTCAAAACCATGTACATTGCAAAGACGACGCGCCGAAGGGCTGGAGGATGGTGGAAGGGCAAAAGTGTGGCACTGGCTTGATATCCATGCGATGTTCTGCGTTGGAGACAAAGAGCACGAAGAAACCAGACAAGCCAAGGGGATCGAGGGCGCTGAACTCGAGTGGCATGTTGTCCCTCATTCTTGGTTCGCAACCTGCCGTTTCTTATGTGCTTTTTTCTTTGCTTTTCTTTTTCGCCCCTTCGTGGTCTTGCCCCTCGTCCTATTTCCTTCAAGACGGTATGCTCACCAGCCCATCTTTCAGATGACGGTTTTTCCTTCTACGATGTTTAAAGCCTAATTCCCACAGTATTCCCATCCTTTCATTCCTTTTCCCCTCTTCTCCCCCCCTGCCCTGCTCGTCATTCCATCATTTTTATTTTCTTTATTCTTTTTTTCCCCCCTTTCTCTCTCTCTCTCTCCCTGTCTCTCTCTTTGCTTTGGGTTGCGTGTATGATGCCAGGCAGTTTCATGAACAACTCTGATCGATAGGGGACTTTTTTCTTTCCTTTTTTGCGCGGAGTGGGATCTAGCGGGACTAAAAAGGAAAAAAAAAAAAAGAAGTCGTATTTTCGTTCCCGACCTCGGTCATCCATCTCTTCTCTGCTGGCCAGGCACTCCAGCGTGTTTATCACTTTATGCCACAGTCTCGGAGTCTCGGTCCAATACGGAAATTCGGAGAAAATGAGACGTTTGTTTTTCGCAAAACCCCGCGCCCGCGACCTTGTTGGCATTTTGCTTTTTGTGTTTTGTGTTTTGTGTCATGCTGGCCGGCTCTGTTCCGCTCCCCGGGTCGATGACGAGCGGCGGCTCAGTCAGCGCCAAAGAGGGACATAGGTCGACAAGGCGACATCGCACATGCAAGGGCAACCAATGGCAGGGGGGACCTAGGGAATCCCTCAAAAGTCCCGTCGTCGTTTGGGCTGCCGAGTTGACAGCAAAACCATCCAATGTCATCATTCATCACTCTTTGCCCCTCAGACTCTATTTGTTCATGAGACACGGTGCGACGGCTGGACGACTCGCTCCGGACTGGGAACCTAGGTAGGTGTTTTCGCCATGAGTAGTTGGTCCGTGTTCTGCGATGAGGTGGAGTGACACCATCAACGAAAGAAGCAGCGAGAGAAGGGCCGACGCTTTGTGTTCACCCGCAGCACAAGATGACACGTGCCAAGCATATGAAGATGGTAGCAAAGCAAAAGAAGAGAGGAAAACAAAGGGACATGCCCTGCTCCCGACGAACCGTATTCCTCCGAAGCATAGCCCAACATTTCAGAGAAAAAAAAGATGGGGCTGATAAAAAAAAAAAAAAGCGAAAAGGGACGTGCCGTGTTCCCGGGTTTCTCTTGCTTCCTCACCCGAACCGCCCCATCGTCCAGCCTGGAATCAACCCGACTGATGTTTCTCTTGCACGCGTTACTAGCGGGCACGCCCGAAAGGTTGCTAATGGACCAAGACGGCCCAGGCCTCTATCGAGAGGTGCCACTGGCGGCGGGTTTTCCTTTTCTTTTTGCTGTTGTCGATACATCGCCTGGCACCTGCATGCACGTAAGAGGGGACCGGTTTCTCGACCCGATCGGCTCCCTTTTGCCGGCGTGTGCCAAGGGCGTGTCGGGTCTCTTTGCTTGGCGCCTTTTTATACGCCATGGCCTGAGGAGGCGTGCACACTATCCCAAGACTTGTATGGTGTTTGTTTCTTCTTGTTGTTCGTGCGTCCTGTCTCCCTTCTGTCTGTGGTCTTGTCCATGTACCGGGTGCAATGCATGGTTCGAATAAAGTGAGGCTTTGACACCGGGTCATTTTTTTTTTCTGCCAATTGTTTCCATATTTCATGCGGGACTGCCGGGATGGAAGACAGATCTCGACGACGATCAATCCGATTGCTGATGATCCCCCGCCTCGAAACTGACAAAGTAGACTGTCGGGGATTTTTTTTTTCTTTCCCTGTTTCGTCTCCCTCTTTTCCTCCTCCCACTGGCACATCAGCTGTGGAGAAATGGTTGTCGGCATCACGGCACCGGCACCATAAAAGCACGATTGCATGGGAACCTTGTCGGCGCTGGCAGACGGAGGACTCGGGTGCCGGTTCTGACTTGGTTCAGGGGACGAGCGTAAGGCGCTGGCTGCGGCCGGGGCCAAGGCAAGGCAAGGGTAGCATCTCCTGTTGGGGCCGACCTGTCTTCGCCCACGTTTAATCAAAAGCTCCACGCAAGTTTGCCATGTGGAGAACGCAGAATGCGCGGTGTCTGCGGCGCTGGCCGGATGGAAGCAAAAGAGAGAAAAAACCAACTGGAGCGGACCCATCCAGCCCGATTCATGGGGCCTTGGCAATGGAGACGCGGGTGGTGGACGAGGGTAAAAACCGGACAAGACGCGCCGCCATCCATGGGCTGCAGAAAAGCGCATCCACAGCGCCTGCATTTGCAGGAACGGACACTGCAACGTCGAGCACAGGGAAGCTGCCAGCTGCTCGGTTTTGTCGCGACCTGCACGCCAGCCAGCGGAGCACACAGGTCGTCGGTATCGTGCCGAGGACGTGCACTGTGCTTGCTGTCCTGTCCTTGCCTTGCACGTGGGCGCAGATTTGTTAGGTTGTTTGTCTTCCCTCCTGCTTGTGTGTGTGTCTCTCTCTGCTGCGTGTCTGGGAATCCCGCCCCAAAAGCACCTTCGACGGGGCCAGTAGGATTCAAGCCAAAAGGACAGCCGCGGGTCTAGATCTTTCCCCGTTGGGTTGGCGCTGGCAACTGCGTGCGACTGTGGCCGCCACCCCATTCCTTGGCGCTGAGCCACCGCGTGCCTTGTGCCAGTGCCCGGCTCTTCTAGCTGTGAGCCATTGGCTTTTCTGGTGCGACGATCTTCGGCCAGCTCCTACCAGTCAGAGTTCTGGCGCCTGGAAACTCGCGAATCCACGCTGTCGTCGTCGTCGCCCGCCCTGCGCCTTGCCTCCAACATCCAACCTGCAGGTGCCCGGCTTCTCGACTCGACGCGCGTTTCCACCTGCCACGGAAAGAGAGGGGAAGGGTGGTTTCCTGTTTGTCACTGCAGGTGCTACTTTGTGCTCATTATCAACCGCCTCCCCACCACACGCTCCAGGCAACCGGGATCCCTGGCTAGCTGCCGGGTGGGCACGCCTCTGTCCCCAGCATCAACCCAATTCCGTTGGAAATTTCTCAGCCCTCGCTCTTTCTCCGCCGCGCTCATAATACGAACGGCAAGAAGGGAGACGCGCGCGGTCCGACGCTGCCGACTCGGGCTAGGGCCTTTGGGAGGGAGAAGAAGAAAAAGAAGCAGGAAAAAAACACAACCCGCCCCTTCTTATCCACCCGCACTCTCTCATCCATCCACGGTACACGCATCCATAACTTGCATCCATTCTTTCGCTTCGCCAGCCCTGGCTCTCTCTCACCGACCTACACCGTCCGTCCCCTACAACGACAGCTGCTACCCACCTATCTCCATCTCCACGCCCTCGTCGGCCGGTTGTTGCATGCATTGCTAGTCACCGCGGCGGGCCGACTTGCGCCCTCCTCGCTCGACTCCCCGCTCCGCCAAGTCTTCGGGCACGGATTATTCAGTCGCCGCGCAGGAGGTCTGCATTTTCTGCCGCTCTCTGCACGCCTCCACCCGGAACCGTTACCTGCTCAAACCTCGAGTCCCGCCAGCTTCGTCTTGCTTCCGTCGCCGACCTCCCGCGTTGACCTGGCTCACTGCAGTCGACGGCAACAGCAACAACAGCGGCCGCGACCCAGTCCCCCGACGGCCGCATCTGCGGCTACACCATTCCCTTTTGAGCCGGCCATCCGCTGAAGTTTGTTGCTGTCCGCCAGCCGCAGAGACATGCATGGAGTGAAGGCGTCGCCGCCCGACTTGCTCTTTCAGGATGCGTTCCATACGGATAGCCATCAGGGAGCAGCTCGCGCTGCTGGTGATCCTGGCAACGCTGGTGGCGCTAGCCGTCGTGTCGATTCCGGTCTGGATCTACGTTAACGACTTCGTCACCGGGGTCCAGCAGAATGCCCTGAGCCTGACGGCCTCGCTCAAGGCGGCGCGCATTGCCGCCGAGATCGACCTTCTCCAGACGACCTGCCAGACCATTGCCACGCGCGTCCTCATACAAAAAGCCATAACCAGCTTCTACGACGGAACCAACACCACGCAGCAATGGGACGCTGCAAACGACGACATTCGGACGGCGCTTAACCAGCCCGGGTCTCCGGACCTGTTGCAGGCTCGCATCTACTCGCGCAACTCTAGCGGCACCGCCGAGGGCCTGATAAGCGTCACCTCCAAGATGTTCCACAACATCACGCTCCCCTACAGGAACGCGAACGGCACGAACGCCGTCCTCAGCGACGTCCCCGGGGGCTACCCTGCCATGCTCTACCCAAACATCACCTACACCGACACGGGCCAGCCGAGCAACATCTCGCCCGATACCAATATATTCTATGCCAATGCCTTTGCGGATATCAGGTTGACGAGCGGGCTTCTTCTTGGGCCTCTGATAGTGAACGAGACCTACGCTATCGTGTCGCTGACGGTCCCGGTTAGGGCGAACGGGAATAGTCTCGTCATAGGTTACATGACCCTGCTTGCCTCAGCCTCGACCCTTCTTCAGATCCGTAACTCGCCCGAGGGGCTCGGGCGCACCGGCATGACTTTGATTATTGGTCCTCATTCCCAGTCGAACCGTTTTAACGCGACGGACCCGCCCAGCAACACGACGTACACCGTGCCTAACAAGACACGGTTCATCACCAACACGGAGGTTCAGTTCGTGCTGCCGCCCCGCGCTGCGAACGACACGGCCGACCGTCATCCGAACCACAACTTTGAGTCTGGCGGCTACGGCGAGGCCTTTGCGCTTCGCGATTTCCCGGCAGTGGCAAACAGCCTCACGAGTGTGCAGAACAAATCCATCAACAACGCCCAGGCCGAGCTGTGGACCACCAACGAGCAAGGGCTGAGCGTGTCCGTCGGTACCGCCCGTCCAAACTCGCAATTCGTTCAGTGGGTTGTTGTTGTGGAACAGGAGAGAGCCGAAGCGTTAGCAGCCATAATGACGCTCAGGAACATTCTGCTCGGCTGCGTATTCGGCACGCTTGGGGTGATGGCGCTCATCATCTTCCCCTGCGCCCATGTGAGCGTGCGACCTATCCGGGATCTCAAGGTCGCCACCGAAAAGTCTATCGCGCCTCCAGGGTACGACTACGACTACCCCGGCGGCGTCAACAGCGAGACTCCGGGGTCCGGCGTTCTATCCTCGCTGTCGGAGAAGGGTTGGGTCGGGGCGATCATCCGCAAGACAAGGGCCAGGAGGGACCGCCGGAGGAAGCAGGACCAGGACGGGAGCTCGTCTCAACGCCGCGTCTTCAAGATCCCCGGCAAGGTTACGGACCGGAAGCACTACATCACGGACGAGCTGTCAGAGCTGACCGAGACGTTCAACGAGATGACGGACGAGCTTTACAAGCAGTACACCTCCCTCGACGACAAGGTGGCGGAGAGGACGAGGGAACTCGAGATCAGCAAGAAGGCGGCCGAGGCCGCCAACGAAAGCAAAACACTCTTCATTGCGAACATATCGCATGAGCTCAAGACGCCTCTCAACGGTATTATGGGTATGTGTGCCGTCTGCATGGAAGAAACGGACATTGCTCGGATCAAGCAGTCCCTCAAGACGCTGTACAAGTCTGGAGACTTGTTGCTCCACCTGCTCGAGGATCTCCTCAGTTTCTCCAAGAATCAAATCGGCCACCGTATAGGATTGGAGGAGAAGGAATTCCGACTGGGCGATATCCGCCAACAGCTGCTCGCGATATTCGATAAGCAGGTGCGCGAGAGTGGAACGCACTTCAGCGTCGAGTTCACCGGTGCGGCCGCGCTGGAGGGGACGAGCCCCAGCGTTGAGACGAGGCTGCCGGCCCTGGGACCCATGGGTGCCGGGCGGCTCAAGGACATGTGCGTCTGGGGCGATCAGCACCGGATCCTGCAGGTCATCATCAACCTGGTCAACAACAGCTTGAAGTTTACGCCTGCGGGCGGCAAGGTGGACCTGAGGATCAGGTGCTTGGAAGAGATCGAGCACGCCGACGAGGACGTGAGCAGGACGTCGTCCTTCTCTAGGTCAGGCTCGACGCGTGCCGGTCGGACGCGAAATAGAATGGGCTCGTCGTCGGCGCAGTCGACAAGCTCCAAGACCGCCGTGGCGTCGCCTGCGTCGCAGGGCACCGCCCTGGCCATCAACCCGATGGAGCCCAAGGCACACGGCGGACCTATGGTGCACGTCAGGGAGCGATCGCCAACGCCGCCGCCGCCCAACGCCAAGACGTTCCTGTTCGAGTTCGAGGTCGAGGACTCGGGGCCGGGCATCCCAGAGCACATGCGAGAGCGCGTGTTTGAGCCCTTCGTCCAGGGCGATCTGGGCCTGAGCAAGAAGTTTGGGGGCACTGGGCTTGGCCTTAGCATCTGCCAGCAGCTCGCCACCCTCATGGGCGGTAACATCACCCTGCGGAGCGCGATAGACGTGGGCTCGGTGTTTACGATGCGGATCCCGCTCAGATACGTCAAGGACAGGTATGCATGGCATGCAGGCCTTCTTCCCTTCGTCGCGATAGAGTCTTGGGATGCTGATGGGGATATCCCAACGGCAAAACATAGGGAGGATGCTGATTTTACCCCTCGTCCTCAAAGGGCGTCTAGCACCGCGTCGAGCAGCATCACATCGAGACCGCCCAGCGTCGGCTCGGTAGACATGGATCTTTCCCGACAGTCCCACGCAAAGCCATCCACTGATGGTAAGCACACATCAGTGCTGCATAACAAGCCGCGTCTGGTTGGCCTTAGTCACCCGTTCTTCTCACCGGCACAGAGTCGGGCACCGAGCAAGGACGAGCAGACGGCGGAGCTTGACCGTAAGATCGCCGCGGCCGTGGCGGAAAAGGGCGGTTTCAACCTGCGAGTCCTGGTGGCGGATGACAACTCCACCAATATCGAAGTGGTGAGCAAGATGCTCAGGCTCGAGCACGTGTTGGATGTCACCGTCGCGTCGGACGGTCGGGAGGCCCTCGAGGTGGTCAGGTCCAACATGGAAAAGAATCGCTTCTTCGACCTGATTTTCATGGATATTCAAATGCCCAACCTGGACGGTCTCCAGAGCACGCGGCTCATCCGCCAGTTGGGCTACTCGGCGCCCATTGTGGCGCTGACGGCCTTCTCTGAGGAGAGCAACGTCAAGGACTGTCTAGAGTCTGGCATGAACGAATTCCTGGCCAAGCCTATTCGTAGGCCAGCACTCAAGCAGGTGCTGCAAAAATTTGCCACGATACCCGAGGAGCCCGAAACAGCATCCTTGACGCGCAAGACGACGCCTGAGAAGAAGCCGTCGCCACCGAGCTCGCCATCCATCGTCTCCGAGACGCAGACACAGAGCCCGAATCCTGATGTGCGGCCTAACGGCACCGCCAAACCCGCGGAAAACATGAACGGGTCCGCTAATGGCGGCCCTGTTCTTCCGGGGGCAGCTCCGAAATGACCGAGAGGAGTCTGGCGGTTGGCAGAACTCTTGTCACCGTCACCCCTGGTCCGGTCTAAGCCTCCATCCCCGGCTCTGGGGCCACACTCTCGAGATGATGATGGTCATCGATCTTTGCCGTGGACCATTGCCCTCTTGAACGTCCACGCCGACAAAAACAAATATAAAAATAAAATAAAGTAAAATAAAATAAAACAAAACAAAAACACAGGGAAAAGCAGGACCTGTGGTTACAGAGGCATAACCTCAGGCGGGAGAGAGGCGTGTCGGTAGTATCTTTGTTTGGCAAATAGGCGTTTGGCATACACATGTTTACACGTGGAATTATAACTACCTTGGGGGACATTGGCGTTATACGTCGTGTCCTCCGATGTTGTGGGATACGGCTTGATTTCCTTCTTCTTTCTTATCAGCTGGGTATACATTCGTTCGGCTCATTGTCCTTTTTTGACGGCGGCTTCTCGGCAAGGTTTCTTGGAAAAATCGGGGGTATGGAGCGGTATACTTGTTTTCATCATCGGCGGCGGCACCTTTACATCATCTCTCGTCTCTTCACACTACACCTTTTAGTATGTTCTTTCTTTTTTCTATTGGCGATGGTCGGCTGTTGGTGGCCATGGTTCTCGGCCCCTCCTTCCGGTCTCCCGTTACAACTTCATTTCTCTCCTTCGTCCCGACCATCAGGACTCCTAGTAAATGTAATCACGGCAACGACAAGAGAATACGACTGGGTGGCAACAAAGACGCGGGCGACGAGGAGGAAAGCCCTACTGCCTGGGGGTGGGGGAGAAGACGAGGAGAATCAAGGATTGGTGGTACCTCAGAGCGTGGTTTCGCTCACAACACCTCAGTTACTTCTACGGTCAGTTGATGGAGGTATTGGTAATCGTCGTTACTAGAGTTCGTGAAGCAAACAAGGCTAGACATAGGATGGCATGAATTAAAACGAAGGCATGCCAGACCCCGACCCGACTCGATGGCTTAAAAGTTGGTTTGCGTGCGACATGGTAAGAATAGAACGCTGCTCGAAGCGTTTGGTATTTGCGTTGCGGTCAAGTCCTGGCGAGGCACCCATCAAATAGCGGCTTTTTTGAATCCACCACCAACAACAAAGCGTAGCAGCAGCAGCAGCAGCAGCATGACGGGCTTGCACCTTTCTTTCGCTCCTACTTCTCCTCGGTCTTGGGAACGGACTCGGCCAGGTTGTCAGCGCCGTCGACGACGCCGACGACGTTGTACCTCTTGCTGAAGAAGGTGACCCAGTCGTTCAGCACACCCTGCTCCTTTTCGCCCAGGTCGTCCCACTTGGAGGAGACGTCGTCGGGCTGCGTGGACGACTTTGCCAGGGCGCGGGAGGCGTCTTTGCCGGCGAAGACTTTTTGTTGTGGCTATGGTTAGTTTGCATGTCGGCAGGTACCCGGGTAGGTAAAGTAAAGAAAGGGGCAAGGGACGCACCATGGTAAGCGCCTCCGGGTTGGTAGGCCTTATTGCCCGTGACGTCGTAGACAAGTCCCTGGGTTCTTGTTGTCAGTGAAATGAGAATAAATGGGTGAGCGAGTTCGTGCACTGATGATTTTGATCATGTGATTCTTAGGTACCTTTATGGCAACATAGCATTTGCCGCCGTCGACGCCTTTGAGTGGACATGTTAGTGGCTTTCTTCTGGCGTTACAGATATAAGCACAAGATAGAAGGAAGGAAAAATACCAGTGGCCTGGGCAAGCTCGTCTTTGGGAATCTTGACGTCCAGCTTGGGGGGATCCAGCTCGACTGGCTTCTTGGGCTCGAACTTGCCGCCCGTCATTTTGGTAGGTTGCTTGTTGGAGCTGTGTCGCGGGGGATGAGGGTCTTGGCTGGGATCAAATGGTGGGGAAGCGGGGAGGGTGGCTGATCGCAAACGAGGACGGTCAGGTGGAAGAATGGCCGTATATAGCGTTTCGGGATGGAGGATTGGTTGTCTTTTCCTGCCCAGGTTATTTTGAGGGGAACAGGGCTGCTGGGGCGATGCGACGCAAATGGTTGGGGTTCTACGACCTTGCTTCCCGGCGTTCCGTGCCTCATAGCTCAATGCGGGGAGCTTGGGCCACGAACCATGGGGCCCCACCTCCAGCTTTTCTGTCGTGAGCTGCAGCTCGTTCGATTGGCCCCTCCGGGAAGCAGGTGGGGAGGAAATAAAAATATCACCAGCTTCCAAAAGCTTCAAAAAGGCGACGACGAATTGGCCCGCCGCCCGCCTCTGCCGCAGGAAAACGGAGAGAGCAATGTAAACCCCGCCGCTCGAGATATCAGCCATGTCTGCCGTGACGAGACTACATAGCATACGCGCCATGCGCGGCAGCGGTCTCCCGGCTGGGCCGGCAGCGCGCGTCATCACGTCGGGCTTGTCGAGCCGCGGCCGAGCTGCTCCTCTCGCCCGGTACTGCCACGCGCCGCAGCAGCTGCCCGGGTACCGACACCACCACCCTGGCGAGCAGCGCAGGTGGGAGTCGACAAAGCAGCAGCCGACCCCCGGGAAGAACAAGGGGCCGCCGCGCCGCCCGACGTTTGGCGAGGTGCTGCGCCGCCTGTTCAGGGACAGCCTGGGGAGCCTCTCTCGCGCCGTCCGTGGCGAGAACTTCCGCGCCATCTTCCGGCAGCACCCTGGGGAGATGGGGCTGGCGCTGGTATCGTGAGTTTGTGGACGCCCCACCAGGAAACCTTACTCCGTCCCGGTCCTAACCACCTCCGCTTTTTTATTCTTCTTTTTCCAGGCTCGCCGTCATGGCCGGCGTCGTGGCCTATACGGTGCGCATCTACTTCACCTACTTCTACTCGGAGCAGTTCACGACGCTGCCCCCGCCCGTGGCCGACGCCATGCGGCGCGCGCTCTACTACAGCAACTACGCGCCCGACCCCAAGCTCGCGCTCAAGTACTACCGCGAGGCCATCGAGAAGTGCGTCCAGACCGGGCTCGACCCCTTCTCGGACGAGTTCATGGGCGTGCGCATCCAGGTCGCCGCCTGGCTCGAGAAGATTGAGCGCCACGACGCCGCCATCCGCGCCCTCGCCTCGCTGCTCGACGAGTGCAGGCGCTGGATCGCGCTGGCCGAGGAGCAGGGCATGAAGGAGCCGCCCGTGGCTGGGCCCGCGGCGGCCGCTGAGGGGACAGAGGAGGAGCCGCCCAAACCGGGGGGAGAGGAGGCGGCGGCGTCAGCAGCACCGCCGCCGAAGAGAGAGACGGTCTGGGGCAAGCGCAACCGGATCCTGCGCCGGTCCATCGGCATCAGCGTCAAGCTCGGCGAGCTATACTCTGACCCGCACGTGCTCGAGCCCGAGCTGGCCCACGAGAACCTTGTCTGGGCCGTCGAGGCTGGCCTGAGGGAGATGCGACGTCGGTCTGTCGAGGGCGTCAAGGAGGATGAGGGCGAGTGGCTCAATGCCGAGGAGATGGGCGGGGCTCTGGAAGGTATGTCTTGGACCGTTTGTCGC
This sequence comes from Magnaporthiopsis incrustans, assembly GCA_003049425.1. Taxonomy (NCBI): domain Eukaryota; kingdom Fungi; phylum Ascomycota; class Sordariomycetes; order Magnaporthales; family Magnaporthaceae; genus Magnaporthiopsis; species Magnaporthiopsis incrustans. The sequence goes on along the minus strand of PYSR01000131.1, from coordinate 21,752 downwards.
CTCTGTCCTCCGGGATCGCCGCTAACTTCGAATCTACAGCCCTTGGCAACAGCTTCTTGTCCAAGGACCAGGCTCATCTTGCTGTGCCCGCGTTCCTCCAGGCGCTTCATCTCTGCCGGGATCCCTGCCACAGCGCGGTCATAAGTAAGTCGTATCGTGATACCTCGGCACGGACTACCGAAGAGCACATATCTAACAGAGTGATTGTCGACCTACAAAGTGAACAACATCGCTGCGTCGTTCACCCAGCACCCTCTCCACGTTCCACTGATGGACCCTCTTGCGCCAGCGGGAGATGCGGGGCTTGTCGGCAGCGGTGGTAACAAGGGGGCTGTGCTAGGTGATGGCGGCGCCAAGACAGCCAGCGCAAACAAGATCATCGTCGCCACCAGTGCGTCCCCGGCTGCCGCGCAGCAGCAGAAGGCGGCGGCGACAAGGGCGACTTACCTAGAGTACGCTGGCAACTGGGCTGGCAACGCACAGCGGCTCGCTGCCGAGACGGGCGGCGACAAACGCACCCTCGAGTGCGACCAGGCCTGTGCCGTGTCCCTGTGCAATCTCGGCGACATTGCCAAGATGCTCGGCGATGTCGCCGGCGCACGCCGTCGGTTCGACGAGTGTATTGCCCTAAGCGAGCGCATCGGCTTCCACGATGGAGTCAGGCAGGCCAAGGCAGGGTTACGCGCCATGGATAGGTAGGGTGACAGCGAGTAGCGGCAACAAGATACGTGCCCACCTCCGAATGGGTGGGAAAGGGGCAGTTTAGGATCAGGAACCTCGACACGGTCGCCACCGGGCCCAACGATATGCGTTGCTGGAACCAGCACGCACGGCAACGGCATTCGGAAACTCAACAGACGCTGGGACTGGCTCGATCACCCGAGAGCCAAGCTGCAAAGCGCCTCGATTGGTCCCGCGATTTCCATCTACCTGCCAATCAAGGGTAGCAAGCAGCTCTCCCGGCAGGCAAAGGCGTCACGGGTGATTGGTAGCCAAAGGCTCATGGTGAAAACAGGATGCTTGCTACAGCAAGTGCTAGAGAGGCCGAGGGCCCTAGGCGCCTCCTAGATCTGTGCCCAATGGCCCGGGGATGACGGGACACGGCGGATCTAGCGCCGCCGGGACGGGTTCCGGAGCGGGAGCAGAGGCTTCGGCTCATCGCAGGAAGGCCGTTACGCTTCTTGGGTTGGGACGCCGAAACTCCAGCTGGCTGCCGTGTGGCACACCACTCCACTCTGCAGACGTATGCCAGTACTTGGGTAGATGTGCGCCATCTGCAATGCAAGGCTAGTTTAGTCTATGAGGGGCTCCATCGTTCATTGGTCCTGCAACCCATCCAAAGGCTCGGGGGGCGGAAGCGTGGGGGAAATGTGTGTGTTGTACTTTGTAATATCAAAGGCCGAGATTCGGGATGAGGAGAATGGATGGGTCGGGTCTCTTTTGGGACGGGCGAGGCGCCCGCCAGGCAGCAAGATTTCAATTGTACAAGCCATGGCTCGAAACATGGGTGTTCCTCGTTTGGGGGCGGACATGGATTTGTTTCGGACGGCTTCCTCCTGGCTTCCATGGGTGAACTGGTGGGGACCGGATCCTCATTCAGTCTTTTCTTTTTGGCCACGTCTTGTTCTGGCCACGGGTCTCTTCCCGATGGGTCGGGTGTAAGTCCATAAAAAGAACAAGCCTTTCGACGAGATATCTTGAGAGCCGTAATTTCGCTTTGATCATGCAGCTACGAGATGCCTGTTCTGGACACGGGGTCACCGAGAAACCCGGGTGAGCGAGTGGCCAGACAAGATAAGAAAAGATCCGCCTTCCGCGTGCCCGCCCAATGCTGGAACGTCCTTCGGTTAGTTCCGAGGGTATTTGCTGTGTCTACCGAGGTAGGCGCCCGGCTGGCAAAGGTAGTACACGGGAACGACTACTAATCATTATTATCGGGATGCCGAGTGGGAAAACTAATCGGAAATTCTCAATCACTCCTTCTCCTCCTCCGCCATATTACCCTGACGCATGGAGCGTCCCATATGGCGTGTACTCGTGCCAAGGCCTATATTTCTTTCGGCTTTCGCGCTTGTAATAAGTTGCGATGTTTTGGATCACCTACAGGGCGGGCAAAGAGGGGTGGGATATCCCAAAAAGGAAGTTGTAAGCTTGCGGGGCGGGAAGACGGGGGTTCGCGTAGCTACCAACTCGACGTTAGCAGGAAGGATGGGTGGGTGACTTGGTAGGTAGGCAGGTAAGTAGGTAGGTGGTCTAGGGGAGGGGGTGGGAGGTGGAAGGAGAGAAAGAGGAAGACAAGCCACGGTGATTGGGATCCCGAAATATCGACGAGGGCGTTCTCGGCCAACGCCACATAGCCTGGCTTCGGTGTCTTTGTTTGGTTGGTTGGTTCGGTTGGCTGGGGAGGGTGTGTACAATGAAATGTGTGTGTGTGTGCCGCCGAAAGAAGGCTCGAGGCCAGTCCACATTGTATAGCCTGAAAAAAAGGAAAGTCGGAAAGCAGTGAGCGTAGCGTTTGGATTTGGGGGCTATGATTGGTCCAGGCAGCCAAAAGGCGGACTTGGCTTGAGAGGATAATTAAGCTTTAGAGTTGTCGGGACGCGGGCGCTGGCAGCAGAAAGCAGCAGCGCCTGGGGTGGTATTGGAACCAAACAGGCAATGGAAGCGAAGGCTGGCTGGGCTTTTTTTTTTCTTTTCTGTCGGGGCAGGAAGCTGAAGGTGGTGGGTGGCCGCACCTGCCCCAAACCCTTGGGGAAGAAAGATTTTGAGTGATGATGAGGGGTTGCAGCCAATTGCTTGTCGAAGCTGCCTCCTGCAATGCAACCTGGGACCACCCTCGATCGCTTCCCCACCTGCCCGCCAGCTCTCCTCGCGGACGTTCCGCCGTTCCCCGTCGGCTTGGCTCTGCTTCTAGGTGGCGTCAAATTGATTCCATTCTTTCGGACCCTGACATGGCCCTCTACCCGGTGTAATTATCGCGAGCCGCGGCGTCGCCGATGCGCCATGTTTGTTTGTAGCTTCTCTCTCCGCAGCATGTTCGGGCACCGTGCCTCCCAAGCCAGCTCGGAACCCAAACGAGATGAGTATATTGCTTTGCCAGTTTATGGCGGGGACTCACTCAGTCATCGGCCGATCGGTGACTGGTGCTCCAACTGAGACATGTGGGCAAAATTCTGTCTTGGTGCTGTTGCCCAGGTGCTCACTCTCACAGACAAAGGTGATAGTCGCGTCCCGTGCACGGAGGCGATCGACATAGCTGCATATGCCCGCAGCAAGCACACATCCATACCGCTGACCGGCTGGTTCGTGTGACTAAACAAGCTCTTCATTCTACTCTCTCACGACGGCCTACCCTCCCAAAGCGGGAAAGAAATCTTACGGCATCAGCGTGATGCATGCGTTCTCGCCCCGTCTGACTGCTGCCACCCGTCCTCGAGTCTGCACAGACGACCCCGCCAATCGGGGGAAAAAAACAACCAAGCGCGTTAGGTCGTTCCTGGCGGGCGGTCCAGATCTGGTTGGCGGCCGCCCCCAGCCGCCCGGTGAGGCGGTGGCGTCTGCTTGGGGCCCGGACGCCAACCGAGAAGCAAAATGCTGCTGCCTGAGGGGAGCTGTTCATGGGGAGAGGAGAGGGCACGGCCGCTAGACGCCAGCCAGACGCAGCCAGATGCGCGAATATCACATCTGCATGCGGCGGTCCACCGCGGAGACGCGGCGGCGCTATGAGAATAGCAGCCACGTGGGGCGTCGCTATCCCAGCAGATAGGGCCGCCCCCAGCCGGCCCGGCTGCCATCGGCGCTCGACTGCTGGGGGGGAGGCAGAACAGACGTCGCCGAGAGCGGGGGTTGCGGTGGCGCATCCTTCCCGCCAGGCAGCGACATTCTCGATGCAACTTGAGCCCACCCTTGGTTTTGCGCCCAGCAGCCGCAAAAAGCGGAGCGGGTGCAAAGAAGGCCTAAATCCATGGCTCGTCGGCTTTCCACTTGCTGCTTCTCTCCCCTCCTTGGGGGCGGGCTGATTACTATTGGCCCATTGAAACAAGCAAATCCATCTCGTCGAGCGTGGCGTTGTGTGTGCCGTCTGCTCGGTGACCCAAGACGACAACGAAAAGGCGACTTCGAACCCACTATTTTCTTGTTGTGCCGAGGGTGTAACTAGAACCGCCCCACTGGCCAGCCCTATCCAACCAAGACACTCGTTTCTATTGCGTTGAAGGATCTCAGCTTGGCCTCACCTTACAGGCTCCTGCGGCGACGACATATTAGACGGCCATCGCAGGCGGCACAGCAAGAACCACGCCCGTCCAACCCTCACCCCACCTCGCCGGTAGGCGCCCACGCGTCTACACGAAGCTTGAGCCATCACGGATCGCCTCCACCAGGCTCTGGGGTCCCGTGTCGACCTCGTGGCAGTGTGTCTCAGCCCTAGCAGCAGCGGCATAGGCAGCTCTTTGGGGGCTGGTGATCCTGAAGAAGAATACAGCCGCGGCGCATTTGTCGATGAAACTCGTAAATTACAACCCCTTCTCTTCCCTGCCGCCATGGGGCATTCTTAAAATGATCTTGCTTGCTCTAGGCACCCGGCGTCCGCAAATGAGATGATTGCAAAAAAAACACGGGCCGGCGCGAGACGGGCCCGCCAATTGGATATCCCATCGCAGCCTGCTCGCGGAGATAAAGGATCTCGTGCAGAAAAATAAACAGGAAATCGGGCCGTCCAAGGGGCACTGTGCGGGCTCGTTGATGCACTGGATTTCCTGTTCGGGAAAGCTTCAGCACTGAACCCGCCGCGATTGGCTGGCGATCCTTGGGGTTATAAAGTATTTCAAATTCAGTGCGTCAGTCTGCTGTCGAAATCACGCAGGAACCCCGAAAATGGCAGCATTCTGAGCGGAGCCCACATGGATGGATCGACTTATCCACAAGGGTCCCCGTTTTTCTTTTCCCCTTTTGGGCGCTTCTTTACAGTGGCAGCGGTGAGGATGCCGAACAACGCCTGCCCTGGGCACAGTTGCAACACACAGACAAAAAGAAGGAAAAAAGGAAGGAGAGACGAAAGGCTCGAGATGGACTCCGCATGGAGAACACCTCTGGACTAGTTGAGGCGGAGGGTGATCCCAGTTTACGACCAACTTGCCTCAAGAGGCAGGCGACTCGTACTACAGCATCCATGCACCTATCGATCAACGTCGTGTCACTCGTTCTGGGCGTGGCAACGACGGGGGCATGGGCGGATGATTTTCCGGGTTGGGAAGGAAAGGATCCTCGGGTTCGTAGCCAGCCAGTCCCTGATTGGCTGGCCAGTGCGGAGGAGTAACAAAAAAGAAAAACGGAAAATTGCCCCGATTATGCCTGACAAACACTAAGACCAATAGGCTCCTGCGGATAGAAAAAGAGGGAGAAAAGAACGACAGCAAAAAAAAAAATAAGGGCTGAGCGTGTGGGTATACGAGGGGGATGACGAAAGACAAGGTACGGAAATCAACGAAACGAGCCCGCAGGATCGCCAGCCCACCGTGGAGGGAGTTCTTGATGCCTGTCTCATGCCGTGGGGGCGGACGGAGCCCTTTCCGAGGCTCAGCTGATTGGACAAGGTCTCTTTCTAAATAAGCCTTTGGTTGAAGTGAAGTCAGGGGGTGCGGAGAAAGATCGGTAGGTAGGTAGTTTTGGCGAGGTGACACGGGGGAAGGATGAGACAAAACCTTGCCGTGTAGGTACAGGTAGGTCGGTAGTTGGGAGGTAACGGTGCCAAAGAGCGAAAGGGGAAGTAATTTACGTAGAGGGACATGTAGATCGCCGCAGCCCAAGGTATGTAGGTGCCCTTCCATCTACTAGGGTTTAGAGTGCCGAGCCTTTCGCGCCGCCCCTGCCCTGGCACCCGGCGATTCTATGTAACGGAGGCAGAATGCACACCTAGGCTGTGGCCCTGTGGTCGCCGAAGTAGGGAACGGCCGACCTGGCCTCGGGGTTGATTTTCAGGCGGAGAAACAGTAAGATGGGAGGACCGATAGGTGCGTGGTACCAGTGAAGATCCATCGTCCGTTTCATCAACGAGGCTGGCCTGTTGCCTGAACGTTCAAGAGAACAGAAAGGCAGGCCAGGTCGTGTGGCTGGCCGATGGCCAATTTGCAACTCTACTGCCGCTAGGAACGGGGGTGGCGAAGGGGATGGCCGCAACTCTGCCCATCTCGGGTCTGAAAAAGCCGTAGCAGTAAAGCGGCAGAAGACTTGCCGTCGGGCCGCGGGAGAAGTTGGGCCAAGCCGGCCGAGAGACCGGACCGTTTGGCGCGCGGTGTTAGTTTACCCCCGCTGACACGGCCGGGGCGTCGGAGATACGAAAAGGCGAATCTCGACGGGAGGGCAAGCTTCGTCTTTTTCCCCGCTGCAAACAAAGTCGGGTCGCTGGAAAGGCGTCCAATGATGAGGGGGTGGTGATTCGGGGACTAAAATACCTGATTTTGTGGTCACAGGGAGGAAAAAAAAAAAGACGCGATTGTTTCGGCCAGAGCCGATGCAAGGGATGCTTAAATCCTGGGTATTCCCGGCTTGGCATCAAAGCCTGTTGATGCAGCTCGTGACGGCGGGCTCGAAAGTGAACGCACGCCAACGACACGCGTGAATCTCGGGATTCTCGCGCTCGGCTCGGGGAGAAAAATGACGCGAAAAAACCCGCGGCCACCCGCGGCAGCGACGACATGGGTTCTCCGGGAACCCCGTCAGGAGGTGACTGCATCTGCATCTGCAGAGATCACGAGGGGCGCCCTCGGACGAAAAAATAATAATAACAGCAGTGATAATAATAAAAAGCAAAATAAGAAACAAGAAAATGGGCGATCACGGTTTCCTTTCCTAGTGGGTATTTGATGGGAACGTGGCATTTGGGCCGCTGGAGCTTAACTGCGATGTTTTTTTTTTTTTGTTTCTGTAGCGGGGTAGACCGGTGCCGCGACATACAGCTGGGTTCTGCGAAAGCTTCAATGCGCTCACGTCGCCTCCAACTCACAACAACAGGCACCCAACGAGGGGGTGAAAACAGTTTGACTGCCTGAGCGCGCATCGCACACCTTTGGTCACCCCATCTCTCGGAGCCCGGGGATGCACCGGCGAACGGGCGGCGGGCATATTATTTCACGTTTGCAGATCGTTCGATGCCAGGCGGGTGGAGGGTAATAGCTACACCTATATGTGGATCCGCCAGGAATGGAGAAACACGCGAATGTGCAGGAGAAACGAAAATACAAAACGAAACGGCGAGCGGCGGTCTGGTGCGCCGTTCGCCGACTGACGTCACCTGCGGCGGCTTTTGCGCGCTCCGTGCTGCTGCACCCCTACCTCGGCAGTCCAGGGCTCCCCATGCTCCGATTTTGACACGAGATATCAGCGACGGGAGCCGCTGGCAGACGGAAGACGCTTGGTTCGCGGCGGATGCGAGGGGCAGGTTCCGTCCGCGGCACCTCTGCCAGCGGGTAGGCGACGTCTCTGGCGCCATGTCCAAAAGCTTGACGTGCCGGGCATCGACATCAGACACTATGCTGTGCTGGTTCGAGTGGAGAGAAAACGAACACCAGGGGTGGATTGATTGCTTGGTCCCCCCACGGAACCCGTCCCTACCCGGCTTCCCAGCCCCAACGCAAATCAGACAGACGGGCAGTCTTGCCCGCCGCCCCTTACTCACTTCCATGTGTTTCTCCGCGTATACTACGAACCATGCCGTTCTTCTTTTTCCTTTCCGCCCGCATCGTAATCGATGGGATGAGATGGGATGGGATGGGCGTTTCGTCGATCATCCATGACTGGACGAGGGCGTTTCGTCGATCACCAGTGACTGGACGAGGGCGTGCGTGCATACAGACTTGTCGTGGAAGACGTGCGTGCTTTTTCTTTTTCTTTGGCCTCGAGGCGCTAATGCACCACCTGCACCGACAAAAGGCTCGCGAGGATAGGCGGGTGGAGGAGCCTTCCATGCCGCCGACGCTCCCTAGCCCCTGCTGACCTATCTCTAGGACAGCCTCCGACAATCGCTGGCCCTCCCTCCCCTGTCTGAGGCCAGGGCAAAAAAAAAATCACACGCCCCCGCCTGTTGCTATACACCCCTGAACTTCTTCCCTGTCGGCTCTTCCCCACCCCTGCCAAGGGTGCTGTGCCTTTGGCGAGCGTCGACAGAGAGAGAGACATAATAAATAAAATAAAATAAAATAAAAAAGCTGTGGAGAGACAAGCCGAGGAGCGTCTTCCTTAACCCAAAAAAAGGACCCTGTACACCAAAAAATGGAGACGCGCACGCCCATGTGCTTTGAATATGACGACTTTCGTTTTCTTACCCCCTCCACCCGTTCCTGGGCCGGGACCGGGCATGGATGGGAATGCCATTTCGGGGTCAGAATGTCCTCGTTGTTATAATAGCTCGAGATCCCCATCGCCGCTCGCCCATCCGCTCCCTCCCTTCGTTCCCACACAACACAGTCCACGCAAAGACGCAACGCTCCGCAACGACATCAACATCCTTTCCCACATCTACATACGTAACCTACCTACCTACCTACTTACCTACCTATACCACCCACCTCTCGCCTCTCGTCCTCCGCCCATATAGAAGAAACAGCCGTCGTATCACCTAGCGGGGGTCGTTTGCTGCAGACGGTCACGGGCCATCGCCGTCGTCGTCACCATCGAAGCTCCGGGATCGGAAGATCGGATCTAGTCAGACGCCCTGCGGAGGCAGGCCGTTCAAGGGTAGCAGGCACACCAGCCAGCTGCAGAGTTTCCCGGTAGCTCCGGGCACACACACACCTCGGCCGAGCCGGCAGCAAGCAACCGACAAGGGGCAGATACAAGAAGGGGAAACGCCGCCCTGTGCCATGGAGCAAGTCAGCCCCCTTCTCGACATGCCATCACCAGTCAGCTCGTACCATTACCTGTACGCACAAGAGGAGCAGTACCTGGACGCACACACGTCCGATTCGCAGAGCCCGCAGGTGTGTTTTTTTTTTTTTTTTTTTTTTTTTTTT
>PYSR01000131.1:0-12726 GCA_003049425.1 Magnaporthiopsis incrustans | reverse complement strand
AAAGGAAAAAAAAAAAAAAAAAAAAAAAAAAAAAAAAACTGACCAGAATTTGATCGCTCGCTAGTACGACATGTCCTACCTCCAAGACTTTGGCCTCGGAGAGGTTTACCCGAGCCCACCAGCGGCGGGCGAGGGCGAGGCGGATTCGCCGCCCAGCCACGAGGCCTCGCCGACGGCGCCGAAGGCCCCCGCAAAGAGGAAACGGGAGAACCGGTACAAGAACGCCCCGCCGTCTGTGCTTTCGGTAAGGATCCCTGTTTTTGTTTCGTGGTAATATTTGGTTACGCTTTTTCCGAGGAAAGCGGGACAAAGAATCCCCATCGCTGACGGCATCCCCAAATCACAGCGCCGACGAGCACAAAACAGAGCGTCGCAGCGCGCATACCGCGAGCGCAAGGACCAGCGCATAAAGGACCTCGAGCAGATGCTCAGCGACTCCAAGCAGCGCAACGACGTCCTCAGCCAGGCCTACCAGGGCCTGCACGCCGAGTACGTCAAGCTCAAGGCGGCCCGCCAGATGGGGGCAGCAGCAGCAGCAGCAGCACACCAGCACCAGGGGAGCCACAACCACAACCACCACCACCACCACCAGCACTGCCACTCGCAGCCACCGCAGCAGACGTTCGCCGCCTTTGCCGACCCCTCCGCCCTCGCCCTGCCCGACACGGGCCTCGACCTCGACGTGTTTGGCTATACCGACCTGGCCCCTTATGCACATGTTTGATCTGAACCCACCAGACCAGACCAGACCAGGCCGCATCCCACAAGAACCCCCACACCCCACCACCACCACCACTACACACAAACACCGACCTCCTTACTGCCACCTGTGGGATTTTGCTGGGCGGCTGCGTTGATTTGTTGTATCTTCGGTTTTTGCTTCTGCCAATGGCGCAGCGACGCGGACGCGGGGTTGTTTTCGAATCCCGCGACGATAATGTGGCATCTGGCCGATTCTTCCTGGCTCGCTTCCCACCTTTCACGGGCGACACATCTTTTTTTTTTCTTTTGTTATTTCCCCTTATCGGCGGCGCAAAACGTGCGGACATTGGAAAGTTTAAATGGGGGCTTTTATAGGTTGGTATACTTTTTTGGGCTCGGTGTATTTTTTTTTCCGACGGAGTTTTACTACCTTGGTCATGGACGGATACGACCAAGGGAATGGATGGACGGAGGCCACAACTACCGCTATTTGATTACGAGGGCAATCTAGGTTTAGGTTACGACGACTTTCATGTACCTTTTTTTTTTTATTTTTTTTTTTATGCCAGCAACTCTGTCCCAGTTCGTGTCGCTCGCTACTAGGTTTCGTTAAACCAGGCGTTCTCCATTACTCGATATCAAACGATAAAAAGGGGGGTCGAGAGGCACATAAACAGCGGGTTTGTTTTGGTCATTCGCCGTTCACAAATCTCTCATATCTTGCCGAGATCTACCTGCCGTGATGCGTACATGACGCGCACGCGCAACCACAAAATATAGACGATACCGATCCCAAATATCCAGAATTGCGATGCATGTTGCTACAGGTCCTCCGAACCGCTCTCCACCGGTGACGAGCCCGGTGGATCGAGCGCTGCTATACCCGCTGGTGGGATACGCATATCCCAACTGCCGGGAAAACCTTGCGCGTCAAAGTTGCTGGTTCGCCGTCGTCGTCGCTGCCCCGAAACTCCCACCGAGCCTGACAAACAAGCCTGACCTCCCTTTGATGCGCCGGTCAAGCATGGAGCTCCGTCGGTGGAGAGATCGAAGCTGTCCTCCGTGGGGATTGCTTGGAACGGCACCCAGCCACACGCGTCTGTCGGTGTGACACCGACACTCTCCCAAGTTCTCTTGAACCGTGCTACCCACCGCTGCTTGAAACCTGCCCACCGTCTTCCCTGCGCAGAGGTAGGCACAGAGGGAGAGCGGGCGAGGAATGATAGAGACGAAGAATATCTACTCCCGCCAGCCAGCCAGCAGCAACCCTACTGATTGGCCCGTCCAACGGACATGAGGCCTGTGCGGCGCTGTTCGCTAAGTAGCTCCGATTTGAAGTGAAGGAAAAGATCGGTTCATCTTCTTTTGAAAACCATCAAGGCCAATGGGAGTTCCCGAAGGGCATGGGAATAAAAACGAAAACAAAAAGGCACGATCGGGAACAAGGTTTCTGCTCGCGTCTGCGGGCCATCCTCGCCGAGTCAGCACGCACCAGACGCAAACATCAAATGGATCTACTGTGCATGGCAGAAGGCCGCACGGGTTCACCGACAGGACAAGATGCAGGGTGAACGAACGGGACGAGGATGCGGCTGGCGGCAGTGCCTTGTGCTGCTGGCTGCTTGCATGCGGGTGCGTGCGTACGTGCTTTCCCTCCTCATTTTCTTCTGAAAGCCTCGCCAACCCGTGCTTTGCGTCTTTCGTCCTGACCGGCATCGATGACTATACCGGGGCGGTAGTCGTGTTCCCTTTGGTGGTGAAAACGACGCGGGGCTCTCCTCCAACAAGGCCTTGGACGAGGCTCGCAAAGCTGGTAGCTATCACCGTCTGCATCGATCGCCTATCCGGGCCATTGGGACCGACGCCGAACCCTTGTCGGTGCTTGGATCCCTCCTCTTGCAGAGCCGCTGCGATCGATCGGCCTGCTAGTGCCCGCGGCAACGACTTTGATCGACCGGCAATGCAAGCCACGCGCAGAAACAATCATACATACATACATGCATGCGGACGAGGCGATCCTCCTTGTGACTGGGTGGGGACCGTTTCGGGTCCGAGTGTTCGCGCAGCTCGCGTGTTTTGCCCCTTCCGGCGGCGACTGCGTGCTTGGGCGTCGGGGGATCGGACGGATGGACGCGATAAAACAAAAACGTCCGCGTAGACAAGCAAGGCCGGCGGGAAACATCGAGCCCATGTCGGGCACGTGGACAAAGCATGCGGCTGGCGGGCAGGTAAAAGGTTGCCCACCTCCCAGGTGCGCTCGTCCAGAAACGTTCCCCGTCAGTTCTTCCCGTTGTCCCGGTAAGCTTCCGGGCCGGGGATCGGCGCCGGTGATGGGAAGAGGGGTGGTTGGATAAGCATGATCGTGGGGTGGCCCCTGTAGTGATGCTCGATGGCGCGCGTTCCCGGCCCATGCACATACGTACCCAGCCTTGGGACATGTCGGCACAACAGTTCACGTACATGCGTCTTAACCCCAAGTTCAGCCTAACCAGATCTAGCGGGAGATTCGATTGGGCTAATTATCGCTCCTTGCCGCTTTGACCGGCGGCCGGCCGAGTTTTGGCCCTGTGTCTGAAGAGCAGACTCGTCTCCTTGTCACTTGACAGTCTTCCTTGTTATTTTTAACCCCCATGAACATTGGGCGAAGGGGCCGTGCCTCTTGCCGGAAAACTCCTTTCTACCCGTGACTCCTCCAGCTGCAAGCCAAGATTCGTCCCATGAGGCCTCTCCCTCTCTGCCTCCCGCATGTCCTATCCGTTCCCATGAGACGTGGGCGAAGGAACTTGGGGCTTGACTCAGCCTTGTCCTTTTGACGTGCGTGCGTCCCCCGAGCCCCATTCACCTCGACTTTCTGCGCTCCGACCACGCGCTTGCACTGCAGCCGCTCGTCGGGCGGCCAGCCTGCCCGAGCGCGTTGTATCTTATCTGATCTTGACAGCTGCCGGCGGCTGACTGGCTGGGTTCTGTTGAGGGCGTCTGCATACCGACGCTTCGCCCGCCCTCGTGTCCGAGCCCACCCACGCAGCAGCCAAGACGTGCAGGACGGGACGCCGCCTTTGCGGAAAAGAAGAAAAGAGGCGGGAGGCTTCTACGCGGAAAGCTTTCATTCTCGGCTGCTTTTGCTCCCGAGGAACCTTGTCGGTGTCCGGGTAGGAGGCCTCGGGCGGGGCAGGAGGGGACGGGCCAAGGCCGCGCGGACGGGGTGGAGGGCGTGGAGGCTTCCCGAGCCGAGAAGGAGGTGCTGCAGCTGCATGCTCGCTGTGGTGACCGTATCTGGACAATGACGCGCCGCGACGGAAGAATGCCGGAACGAGGCCGGATCGGCTCGCTTCTCGACGAGGAATTGAAGTTTTGGTAGCCAACCAGCAAGCCCAAGTGTGGTATTCTGCCTCAGCGATACAATGTGTTGAAGGTAGAATGGGCGGGGCATTCGATATACGGTGGACAATATAAATGTAATCTGGGAAGCTATCTCGTTGTTGTCCCCTGGTGCTATGAAAGGAATAATATCGTCAACCTACACGTCGTTGCATCCTGGCACACTGGGCTGAAAAGCGACGACTGGGACCGAAAATGACCAGCCAAACAGTCCTGGCGGGACGGTCCGGAACGCAGATCTACCTACGATTCATTCACAACGAACCCAGTTCCAGCAAATAAGACGCGAGCTGGACAGCATGTGAATAACTTCTGATGGCGTGACTCTGTTGCTTTTACATTGGCCCGGTCTTATGTCTCTCCCACGGTGGTCTTGTCGTCGCTGCCAGCCCATGGTGCGAGGCGAATGTGGCCCGAGGCGGTCATGCACGCAGTTACAAAACAAGCTATTCTTCACCCTCCTCACATTAATTTTCAGTATCGCCTTGCAGAGCTGATGTTTTGTAATGCGACAGCCGAGAGCAAGACGTTGTTTCCTATCTTGTTTCGCTTGCGCGCTTTTCATCTCCCGAATCCTCCGCCGCCGTCACCTTTCTAATAGCGAGGTAGGACGGCCTCAAGAATGCAAGAGAAGATGCTCAGGCTATGTCGGCGTGACGGCTTACCCGGCAAGGCGCGCCGGATCCCGACCCTGATGTGCGTGACCCTCGCCCTCGTGCTGGCCCTGCAACTCCACACCTGCGCGACGCTCAGCCTCGCACGGCTGCGTCGGACCCAGGCTGGACCTGCAGATGCCCTAGTCTCTGGCCTCCCGACCCGGGGCAACGAGCGCAGCCGGACGACGACGGGGACCCTGTGCGGCAAGGTACGCCCACGACCTTCGCATCCATCCAGGGCACTATAACAAGTCCTCGGAGCGCCAACCTACAATTTACCTTTCCTGAAGTCAGCTCCAATACTGGGAACGTACCTGCCGATGCCCGACGGCGAGGCACGGGCGCTTGCGTTCTTGCGGTCGACGAACGACGCTGTGACCGGGTCAAGGGGCAGAAAGCCGTCCGACATCGAGCTCGCCGTCAGCGCCAACCCGCATATGCCCGACCTGGCGTGTCCGCTCTGGATCCCAGACCGCCGCGCCGGGGACCACAGGGTTGGCTGATACCTCGCGCGCTTTCATTATTGAGGAGGCCTGGAACGCCGCGGGCCACCCCGACGCCAATAAGGCGAGCGCGGCGCCGACATTGGGCCGTGGCAAGGCCGCCGATGACGACGGTGGTGGTCACTCCCAGCAAGCAGGTGCTTGCCGACACTGAGACGCCCGAGTGCGAGCTGCGCCTTGGAGACCAAGCAGGAGCGGCTCCCGGCATGTGGCGAACCGGCGCGCCGCCAACACGACGCCGTACTAGGCGCTCCTGTACGCGGAGGAGATTGGCTTTGACGGGTCCCTGTGAGGTTTTCCTTCTTTTCGGTCACCTATTAATGCCCTGAGCCCTGACACCGGCGTTAGAGATGTTCCCCGTCTGATAGAATGCTCCACACGGATCCCCAGGCGTGTTTCCACGAGAAGATGATGCTTCGCAAGCAGGATAGGCTACGGTTTTTTTTTTTTTTTTTTTTTTTTTTTTTTTTTTAAAAAAAAAATGTTGTTCCTATTTTGTGAGCCTTTTAAGACACATATATAGGAATCCGAATATATACCTTCGGCCCTTTTATCCTGTGCATTCAAAATATGGCGACGCAATCTTGGAGGTAGATGCCAGGGTCACGCTATTGACAGGTGGGCTGCCCTGTTGGATGGCCTTCTCCTTGTGTTCATCGGCACAGATACAGATACTGTAAGAACAGCATTCGTGTTCCCTTTGCTGTCCCCACGCTGCTGGCTAAATGCCGGACCGTTTCGGTGACCGGAGCTTCGACTTAATTTGCTTGACTTTCACTTTCCTGGGTTCGTCGCTCTCTTTTCCCATTTATCCTAAAACCCGACGAGCACCTGCCTTGGCCGCCTCTCGAGTCCCTTTTGCTCCCTCTGCGACGGCGGGGTGTGAGAACTCGATCTCTCCTCTAGCGTGACGCTTTTATTCTTCGTGTTACCCCTGGATGGCATCTCCAGCACGCAGCGGCCAATGTCAAATCGCATCGCTTCTTGAGATTCCAACATAGCGAAGACGCGCTAGCGTGTGCGTGTAAATGTAATGATGGCGGACTGTGAGCGCAGCTCCTCGCTTACGGTCTTGGATCGCCGGCCCGCATTGTACGGCCATATTAGGTGCAGGTCTCCGATGCGTGCTCCGTCCACATGTGGCCTGTTGCTGCGGCGGCGACTTTAGCCATCCAGATTGTCCAGGTAATATGCTGGGTCGCTCAGCGTCCGAATGCCTCTCTTTCTGGGCCGTGGTGGTTCGTAGCCATATGCGCTTGTTCCCTGGCCCGTTTTGCCGCTCTTGGCTTTGTCCTGGCAACAAAACCCGCCGCCTCTGTTTTCTGCTTGTACACATTCGTTACTCGGCTGTTTTCTCGGTTTGCCCATCTTGCGTGGTGAACAACGTGAATGTAAGAGGCGGAGATTATCGAGGACGACAACAAAAGAAAATGGCAAGGAATCGAGAGACCAACAGCGGCTCCTTGGAGTCGCCAGCCGCATCCGGTCGCCACCACCTCGGACCGCCCCCGCTCCTCGTCGCCGCTCTCCTGTTGCTGCTGGCAGCGCCGAGCTACGCCGCCGACTTCGCCCGGACCTTCACCGACATCACCAAGGGCGCCGACCTGGTTCTGCAATGGGACGGCGTTGACGCTCGCTATATGCCCCTGACGATCCACGCCGTGCTCGTCAACCGTACCGGCGAGGAGAACCGCGCCAATGTCTTCAAGAGGAACTTGGCAGGTAGGCGACTGTTTGCTGCCGGGAGCAGCGGAGCATCTGCTAATACGCAACGAACGCCTAGTTGGCGTCAATGGCACATCATGGGTGTGGAAGGACATGCCCTCGCCGCTTCCATACCTCGCGACGGGACTGTATCAGGTCGAGATCAGGCCCGAAGCGCAAGCGAACGCAACGACCGGGAATGCACCCGCGTTCCCAAAGTCGCCATACTTTTCCATCCTGGACCCTAAAAGCAGCAAGCCCCCTGTAAGGAGTATCCTCTAATGTTCCATTTTCACACGTGGTGGGGTGCCTTTTAACAACCCTAGCATCTATCTGCTAACGCGTTCCTCTCCCTTGCGTGCGACAGGGCAATCCAGGGGGCGCAACTTCGCCCAACCACGCGACCGACGACGGCGCGAGCGGGCCCAGCAGCAAGACTATATCCTTGGCGGTCGCCGTCGTCATAACCCTAGCCGTCCTGCTCCTTGCCGGGGCCGGCTGCTTTTGCTGGAGGAGGCGGTACATGCGTGCCAAAAGAGCAAAGAAGCGCGGGAACAAGTTCGACGTCGTCATCGACTGAGGTCTCTGGGCGACAGCTACATGATCTTTGACGACGGTCGTAGCATTCACCTGGAATCGGCCCAGGAGCCCCTCCATGGTACCGACCCCATCTCGAGCCGCGGTGTCCCAGTCAAGGTCCTGGATGATGGGCATAAATATACCAGGAGCTCCAGACTTGGCGCTTTTTACGGAAACCAACGGTTAACAACCCGGGCTGCGGTGACGACGCCGGAGAACAGTCGTATCCCCGGCCCACCGCCATCACGCCAAAACCAACGAACCACCCAAATTCAGCCTGAAGAGAATCACAAGACAAATGGTGGAAATTTCCTCCCGCTCGGCCAGCCCACCGCGTATTCTTGAGTTTTCTGGGACCACGGCCTGCTTGTTCGGTGACGGTCCAGGATGCCCCTGCTTGCGACCTCTTCAGGTTCATCAGCGTTGGTTTGTTTACCCGATACCCGGTACCCGCCACGGAGAGCGAGTCACGAGGGGGACTGGATGCGCAGATAGAGGAACTGGGCGGTGCCGTGATGTGGGTTAGGCGCGTGTGGTGACTGGTCCTGCCACGCTCCTCGCCATGTAATTTCCTCGCGAGGCCGGCAGCCTAACCGCCCACTAGACCGCGTGACGGAGGGAGGCGCCAGGGAGGCGCCCCTGAACCCGCTGAGGATGATCCGCTTCCGGGCTGTGGACCGAGGCGAGCTGAAAGACAGTCTCACCTCGTGCTGGTTATCTTACTTCTTTTCACTCTTCATCTCATTTTCCACTTGCATGCGAAAATCTTTTGTCCAGCAGCTCCGGTGACCAACGATATCACAGGGCTGGGTACGCGGTGATTAGGACATTACCCGGAGCAGCACCAACAACCACGTTCGTGGAAAAAAAAAAAAAGAAAAGAAAAGAAGGCCCAGAATCATCCCAGACGAGTCGCAAGCAGACCCACTGTTGGTTGGTGCTTCCTTCACGCTTGCGATGGTCTCAGGTCGTCCATGGCGTGCTGGCTGCATGCATAAAATTGAGGGGTGCTCCATTTTTCGATCCTTTTCTCGGGCAGAAGGAGATTCTAGGCAGGCACACCAGTGCAAACCACGCCACCGACGACCAAGTTGCGAATGCCGTGTAGTTTTCGGTTGGCATCATTGTGGTAGCAACTATTGATGCTTTTCAATTACCTGATATCTAAAGCCACTGTGAAAAGTCCGAGAAGTTGAGGCTCGTCGGACTGGTCAAGCTCGTCCTCGGTTGATCTCCCGAGCAGCGGCCAACCTTATCTGCCTTGTGCGCACATCATTGCCCTGACTGGCCAAAGCCCCAGCAGGGTGCATATGCCAGCCCTAAAGGAGGGGGCGGACCCTGAATCGCCATCGTCACCACAGCTGGGCATCAAATGCATGGCCCTGTCCTCTTGCTCCTCGATGGATACATGTATTTTTATCTCTCGTCAACGTTTAATCTCGAAGGGATCCATAACGGCCGTCTACAGCACTACAGTCCTGCCACCAACAAAAATCGCGCGCACACACCAGGCATCGTGGGAAATTGGCTCGCGGGGCTAGCAGCCAATATTTGCAGGGATTGTCGCGTGGTCTACCCCGCCCTTCGGAAGGCTCCCACGGCCTGGGATTGGCTGCGACCCCTGACTTCTCACGGACAGGGATCCTTCTACATACGCATGTAGTGACTGTTGGCGCTGCCTTCGGAATGGCGGCCGATAACCCGTCGCCATCGGAACGTGGCATCGTCAATGCGCCGACCGTCTCTGACTGGCTGGACGCTTACGGAGCTGACAGACCTCCAGTTCCCCTCACCCCTGGTCGACAATGCACGGGCACCCCGCCCTAACGACGGATTAGAGGGACGGCGCCGGCCGGACTGTCAGGCCGAGCCTGCCTGGAGAGCCTCGTAAAGACGACATCATACGCAGCTGAGATCGACCGTGAGCCCCTTTTCCTTTGCTGCACTTCCAACCGAGCAGGGTCAAGATTGTGAGCTAACGAACGGTCAGCTTCACCCTGATTCTACTTTGCAGCCGAGCACATCTCATAAAACACTCAGCTCGTCCTTGGTAGAGTAGATAGACCCATTCAACATGGGTGAATATCCAGAACAGCATGTCGGGTTCCTCATCTCTCCATTTGACCCGTCGGGGAGGCAGTCAGCTGATGGATGGGTAGAGAAATTTTGCTGTCTAGCCTCACCATTAGCCTCGGCTCTACTCCACACACACTAGAAACCAACTAACAGTGCCAAGCGGAAATTGCTCTGACTTTTGGCATGTCTGCGTGGGTCTCTTCCTCAAAGAGGCTGCCTCGCCCGGAAAGGCTTTCATAACGGGAATCCCTGTCGCATGCATGGACCTTTTGCGGCTTCATGGAAGAGAGGTGTGCCCAGCCGCCTGAACAGCCCGGCGTCTTCACACACACACAGGGGCAGTGGCAGCCTGGCGGCAGTAGAGCGGAGATGGCCCGGCTCCAGGCGCCAGCTGAGGAAGGGTGGAGGTGTGTGCTGTGAGCGAGTGTCGAGGGGAGACTGAGTATCATAAAGCCCAGTAGCTGCCGTCCTGTACTCTTGTTTTGCCTCCTTCCCCTTCACGCACCTCACCTATAGGCGACGACCCATCCCCTAGAGCACACCTTGCTGCTCGTCCTCTGACGTATCGCACGTCAAGTCACTCGTTTCATAATCCCCCACAATCTTTAATACCCTCAGGGGAACCGCCTTGCCTACAATGGCCCCGTCATTCCTTAACGTCGGCTCTGCCGTTCTGGCCGTCGCCGCCTTGGCCGTCACAGCCCATAGCTCCTATCATATCCATGATGTCTACGACTCCACCAACTTCTTTGACAAGTGGAACTTCTATGTGGTAGGTTGCAGGCTGGAGCAAAACTTGGCACCTTCTCCTCTGTTATCGAAGTGACCAGCCCCTGATCATCATCCTGCTGTAGAGCGACTACTCGACGGGCAACCCGTTCGATGTTGACCCGACCCACGGCTTCGTCAACTACCGCAACCGGAAGGATGCCGAGAAGCTGGGTCTGATCGGGACCGAGTACGGCGAGATGCGTCTGGGAGTCAACACCAAGGACAAGTTCAAGCTCGGCGTGGGCCGTGACAGCGTGCGCCTGGAGAGCAAGCAGCTGTACACGCACGGTCTCTTCATCGCCGACTTCTCCCACTTCCCCAAGCCCGTGTGTGGATCCTGGCCCGCGTACTGGATGTTTGGCGACCCGTGGCCCACCGTGGGCGAGCTCGACATGTACGAGGGCTGGAACATGGCCACCGACAACAGCATCACGCTGCACGCCGACAAGGCCGGCACCGTGGGCTCGTGCAAGCTGCTGAAGAACAACGACTTCGAGGTGAAGACCGAAAACTGCGACAACTACTTCCAAAGCCCGCCTTCGCAGTGGCTCTACCAGGGCTGTGGCGCCAAGGACAGCGGTGGTCTTTGGGGAAACCCCAGCGGTGGTGTCTACGCTATGGAGTGGAGCTCCGACAACATCACCGTCTGGCAGTGGTCGCAGGCCAAAGTGCCGGCTGATGTGCGCAACGGCGCCCCCAACCCCCGTCTCTGGGGCCGCCCGGCCTTTCACATCAGCGGCGACAGCTGCGACATCGACCGCGTCATCAGCAAGCAGAAGCTGGTGCTCAACATCGACTTCTGTGGTGATACCGCCGGCAACCCGGACATCTGGGCCGGCCAGGGCTGCGGCGCCAAGGCCCAGACGTGCGTTGACTTTGTGGGCTCCCACCCGGAGGCCTTCGAGGACGTCTACTGGAAGGTGAAGAGCATCAAGATTTACAAGTACCAAGAAGATCACCATACCACCTCCACTACCACCACCACCACTTCTGGCACCACCACGGCTACGACGACCACGACCGCCACGACCACGAGCACCAAGAGAACCACGACCACTCAGTCCTCGTCGACGGGGACGAGCACGTCTTCGGCTGTGACCTCCTCCAGCTCTTCGACGGAGTCCGGCACGTCCACCGTCGCTACCTCGACCGGCACGTCGTCGTCTTCGACGGAGTCTAGCACGTCGTCGTCTTGGACCAACACTTGGGTCAGCCCCTCGACAACTGCCACCTCAACCTCGGACAGCTCGGCGACTGAGACGAGCACCTCTACTGACGCGTCGTCGTGGAGCAACACCTGGGTCAACCCTTCGACGACAGCGACCAGCACTGGTGCTACCTCCACGGGCGCCTCGTCCACGTCCACGGGCACCAACGCCTCCACCGATGCGACTTCAACTACATCCACCAGCACCGACGTCCCCACAACCACGAGCTCGTCCACTGAGACTAGCACTTCGAGCGATGGCACGACCGACGGCGGCTCGACAAGCACCGACAGCACCACATCTGTTCCCATAAGCACGGGTGCGTCCAGCTCAACCACCGACAACCCGACCACTCACACAGGCGCCACCTCCAGCGGCGCGTCATCCACCACTCCCACCTCGACGGGTTCGGCCACCGCCGACACCTCGTCCACCGCGGCTCCCTCGCTCACCGTCAGCACCGTCTCCACGACGCGCACCTACACCATCACCTCGTGCGCCCCGGGCGTCGTCTCGTGCCCCGGCCGCGGCTACGTGACCAGCACCGTCGAGGTCTACGTCACCACCTGCCCCGTGACGCCGACGACGGCCGCACCGTCGTCGACCACCTCTTCCCAGACGCCGCCCGAGTCGTCGTCGGTGACCTCGACCGTCACCACCACCAGGACCTACACCATCACGTCGTGCAAGCCCGCCGTCACCAACTGCCCCGTCGGCCAGGTCACCTCCAGCGTCGAGGTCTACACCACCGTCTGCCCGGCCGGCTCGCAGCCGACCCAGCCGCCCGCCGGAGGCTCGAAGTGCGACGGCCCCGGCTGCCCCAAGGGCGGCAGCTGGACCACCGTCCCGACCCCGCCGCCCTCCAAGCCCACGATCACGTCTCGGCCCAGCCCCAGCAGCCACGGCCACAGCCACGGCGGCGGCGTGCCCTGCGCGACCTGTTCGCCGCAGCAGCCGTCGCCGCTGAAGCCTAGCGTCGCGCTCGGCCTCGGCAACGGCACGGCGCCGCTCTCCAAGCCCACGCAGCCCATCACCGCCGGCGAAGCGAGCACCTTTGGCAGTGCCTCGGCGGCCCTCGGCCTCGCCGTCGCTGGTGTCGTGTTTGCTCTGTTCTGAGAGGAGCTTGCGTGAGGTAATTTTTTTTTTTTT